>JAKCPI010006217.1:0-77823 GCA_023213315.1 Euborellia annulipes
AATATGACATAAAAGCTTTTAAGCTGTTTTTTCCGGGGGGGTTGGTTTTTTACATTTTATACATAGGCCTAGTTTTATCCGTGATAGTTTTATACATGTATAAAACCGTGTATTATACACGCCGGGATAAAACTTGCCAACTCTGCTGTATAATACGTTTTTTTTTTTTTTTTTTTTTTTTTATTGTTTATTTTGGCCGGTGACCATTGGGCATATGATACATGTTCGAGTCAATTAAATATTATAGAAAAAAACTATAGATTTATGATTAAGAGATGTAGTTTTTTTTCCACAGTTTCATAATGATTATTAAAAAGATATTTTTTTGTTAATCGAGTTTTAAAAATCTGGTTCTCCGATGCCAGAATCCATGAATACCTCTTGCTCTCCATTATAGAACCCAAATAAAGCAAGCAAATAAACAAACAAGCAATCAGAAAGAATATATTCTCTAAAATTTTAAATACGATAAAATTGATGAAATTGTTACTATGTTAACATCTTATCATATTGTTTAGGAATGACAACTAACTTAACTCCAAAGACGTGTTACCTTTCATCCGTTATGTATATTTAGCAATATTAATATAAAAATTTATATTTTCATTAAAGTTAATTTAAATTGTGAGTTAATTAACATTCCCCTTTTCTTTATTTAAGTTTAAAAATAGTAATATCATTATACAAACATATAACCTGCAAATAATTTATCGGAATTTTCCATGTTGAATTATTACTTATTATATGAATTTAGACTTTATTTTAATTGTATCTTTGTTTCAGATAAAACCCTTGAATCTTATTCAGATTAATTAATTCATAATACTTTTTTGGATATGATGCAAGGAGATGATTTAGGGGGTTCTAGTTCCCAGAGTAATATTTTTATTCAAGCCACTCGAAGATTTCAACAGGTATATTACAAAAATCCTACACTAATAATCATTTTTTTAATATTTATTTTTAAAAGATAAATAAGTTTGACTTAAATGACATTTGACATACATAGCTAGCTCACTGTTTATCAAGTGAAGGCATCTAACCTTTTTTTTAAACGTCACCCATAGATTTAATATTTTTTATTTTTTGTTTTTTTTATATAAAACTCAATTTATTACTCAACAAATTATTCTCTTATACAAATTCAAATTAGTTTATACTTTATCCCACCTTGTTTTTATACATTATTAGAATCCGAGGGCGTCGAGGAGGGTGTTGCCCTTTTGTCGGTGTTAGCAAAAATAAATATAAATAAAAAATATTTAATTTAATCATATTCTCAAGAATGCCTGGAATTGGAATATTACATCCAACCATGAGAGAGACCCTCAGTCATCTCTACGAAAAAATGGGGCTGCTATATCACCCCGTACCATGCAGGTCAGCGTTACTCAACTAGAGTTTCGTGAAACATTCTTAAGGGTTCCCCAAGCAAAAGAGACCCCCAATTCAACATTGACCTTCCAAAAAACAGGCAATTCCACATTAACATTTATTAAAAATATATTAATATTAAAATTATTATACCAAAGGAATTTAGAATTTATTTATACCGAATTAGAGAGAGGAGGCAATGGCTAAGCCGGCTAAGCTTAGGATTACGGAGTCCGAAGTCTCAACACGACTCGGGTTCGGATCCAGCTTGCCGCAAATAATTCAACCATCCTGCCGGTCTCCTCTTAGGGTAGGTAGGGGGATAGCCCCACCGTGGTATCACAAAGGGCCTAATTGGCCTAAGTGTGTTCCCTCTCTGGGAACGGCCACTTCAACCTAACCTAACCTATACCAAATTATAGCCCTATTGTGAAACATTTTTATATTGAATGTAAGAAGCCAGCAGAGCAGGTCACTCATTATAATACATAATATACAAGGTGTTTTAGGAGGTGATAGTATAGACGGATTGCAATAAAAATATATATTGTAACATGTCCAATTTTTAATGAATCCAGAGATACAGGTCGTTCTTTAATGAAGACTGCACTATGCATAATGAACGATCAAATCGTCTCTTATGTTGACTTTTGATTTGTAGACTTCACCTTTCAACCATTCCCACAGACAAAAATCCAAAGGGGTAAAATCCGGCGACCTTGTTTGCTAGGATACTTGACCACCGATCCATCTTCCGAGGAATGTTAAGTTTAGATGTGGTGTCACCAGACCACAAGAATACTGATCAACAAATCACAATGCCAGTTGAAACATTCAATGTCAACAACTACACACTACTGTTGAAAATCGTTAAATTAAATACGCTCATGTTAATTTAAATAAATAGGCACGGGGTCTAAATGGCCATAGATGCCGAAAAAGACCTTAAATAATAAAAAATAAATAAATACGCTCATAGCAAACGGTGTACCAACACACGAAACAAAAATTGTACTAGGTTAAATAGTCACAGCTGTATCTCTGGACACATTAAAATTAGACACATGTTATATATAATTTTTTATTGCAATTCATCTATACTACCACTCCCTAAAATATTTACTATTCCTCCTGAAACACCCTGTGTTTGTGTATAATTAACAATGACAATCAAAAATAATACTCCACACCTTGTATTTTAATAATGAATTGTCCTGATGAAAGTTGTGATTAGCGACCGAAACGTCGACACTTAATAATTAAATAAGTTTTTTATTTAGATATCCAATTTAATGTCTACAGCCATTTTTCATCGCTATTTTTTATATAGTAATATATTTCCAAAAAGGAATTTGTCGGCCTGAGATGCTTAAAAGGATTTAAAAATATTTGAAATTTCATATATATTAATTCAACCGGATGGGGGGATTGGCACAAATTATGATAATCTTCCCCATTTCATTAATAATATCACTTTTCCCAATTTATCTAATTTCTATTTTAATTTTTAGATATATCAGAAAGCATTGGATGATGTTACCCCTTACGTTAAAGGACGATGGGTCTTTGCAGGATCATTAACACTTATATTCTTATTACGAGTATTTATTCTACAGGTAATTGATATGTAAAATTTTTAATCTTATTACAGAAAATTTATTTATATTTTTCTTCTATTTTAGGGTTGGTATATAGTGACGTATGCTTTAGGAATTTATTATTTGAATTTATTCATTGCGTTCCTTTCGCCAAAATCAGATCCTGCAATGGATTTTGACGGTAAAAATTTAATTTTTTATATCTTTTATTTATAATTTAATTGAATTAAAATAAAAATATATAACGAATTTAGTTAATTATTGATAATTTGAATAGCTCTCTTTCATCGAGTTTACATGAAAATTAGTTCTTCAGTTCCTTATTTTATTAGCCCTCTATTTGGCAGCCCCTCTGATGTCCAAAAATTTTTTTCTTTTTCCCTTTCATTGTAACTGCTCATTTCAATTTGATTAACGTCTACAATTTTATATTAACTGATTGGAAACTTGGCACAGTTAGAATTTATAAGCTAGTTTCTTTTTGTTTTATATGAAAACAGAATGTTTGGATAATATGTATAGGTGTTAGTAACAGGTCCACTTGCAGAGGCCATAGAAATAAGGAAATGGCTAAGCAAGATTTGTTGCGGATTACTAAGCTGAAGTTTCAACACTTCTCGAGTTCAAGTGTCGCTTGCCTCAAATAATGGTAATTCGAAAGTGAGACATAATCTTCACTGACACAATTTGAGCTGGCATCTGGGATGGTTAACTGCGAAACTGCTGAGTGATGTGGCTCAAGAAGCAGGGAAGGAGCAGATTCTCATGAAGGGAAGGCTATACTGACTAATTCTGCTACTCACAATTTTATTGACATAAGGATGTTTTGCCACTATCTCTTATGTTATGAATAATGAATTTTTGAAGGAGTAATGAATTTCAGCAAAGCATTTATAATTATATTTTCTGTAAAAAAAAAAGTGTCATTGCAGAGACACTTCTATGATCCAAAGAATCGCGTTAAAGATTCCAATCAGTTTTATCGTCTATGAATCGAATCGTTTCGATAAGATAAGGTCCTGAGAGAGCTCTCTCCATAAACGGGATTCGAGAGGGGTAATAGCACATAGTTTTTGTGGGTTTCCTTCTCTCAGAGAGTTGTTGGGATTTAAATAATAAATATGAAGATTGAAAATATAAGTTTATTGTAAATATGTTTAAACAAGATGGTCCGACACTGATGAGATCAAGAGAGAGAATCGTCTCTAGGGAGTGGGGGATGGCTTTTTATAAGATTTTTCCAGATAGTAATTCCCCAGTCCCGTGGGAACAGACATACACGTGTAAAGATTCTAGACGCTGAATTTGCATTTTTCTATGGGAATCTTTGCCCCGTACAGACGCTGAATTTGCACTTTTCTATGGGAATCTGCAGGTGTTTCTTGTTCTAGCCAGATATCAAATTTTGCCTTTCGAATGTATTTAAAAATAGAGTTTTGGTTTTCAAATATCAAATTTTGTATATCTCTCTCTCTCCCTCCCTTTTTGGCTTCACAACATAGTACTGAAGTGGAAACCAAACTTCCTAGCATCGGACAACTGAAGAAATATGGTAATTTCAGGAGAGGTGTGTAGAAATTGTTATTTCCACATTAGGAAGCGAATCCCTGAATATGAGAATAGTATTGCTGTAGGTTAAGGAGAGAGCGCGATTTGTTTTTATGTCTTTAAATTAGACAACATGGCAGAAAATAAAGTCTTTACAAAACCCCCTGTCTTTCAGTAAAACAAAGTTTAATTTATAAAAAAAATTAGCCTAATTTAATAATCTAATAGTATTAAGGAAAAAATTCAATTAAATAATGTAATTGGATTTCTAAGTCGAATTTTCCAATACCTTTCTCTCAGAAAGTTTAAACTCAGATCCAATTTATTACAATATTAATTATAATATTGAAATTTCAGATGATGGAGAACCTGGACTCCCAACGAGAGCAAATGAAGAGTTCAGACCTTTCATTCGAAGACTTCCGGAATTTAAATTTTGGTATTCAGTCGCAAAATCAACAACCATTGCAACAATATGCACCTTTTTTGATTGTTTTAATATTCCTGTATTTTGGCCGATTCTTGTCATGTACTTTATTACACTTTTCTGTATAACAATGAAGAGACAAATTAAGGTAGGACTACTTCCTAATTTTATTTTTTTTTAATATTTAGTTAATGTTGGAGAGAAGTCCTTTAGAAATTTACTTATATAAATTTAGTTATTTTCTCTTTATCATTGATATTAACAAGCATGTTCATCACGCGATTCCACAAAGCATTTTTTTTTTGCTTCCCTCAAAAGGACAGTTATTAAGAATGTCAAATTGAAATGAACAGCTTTCGAAATACAGATACTGTTTGCCTTTTTGTTGACTCAAGCCATTTAAAATTTTTATCCACTCTTTACTTTCGAATTTTCTCGAATTCTGATTTCTCTATTATTTTTACTTTCTCTTACCTATCTATGTTAATATAGAGAGAAAGTATTGGATTTGTGTCAAAAATTCGATGTCGAGATTTTGATGGATATACACGTTTTGAGTTCTGAATCCAAAAAAATGGTTTTTCACAACATGGTCAGTCTGTGTGTCTATATGTGTGTCTGTGAACAAAATATCTCAAGAACGAAAAAAACTAGGAGGTTGTTAGTTAGGCACCCTCTGGCATGTGATTCGAAGCTTATGTACAAAATCCTTTGAAATACAAAATACAAATGTACAGGGAGCGTCACAATTAAGTCCCCACCGTGAGCTATATAGTGAAATAATTTTAATACCAAAAAGTCAATAATCCCTTATGAATATAATTCATTGTGATGGATCCTGATGGCTTCATTCCTGTAATTAACCGGAATAAAAGACCTAGAACTCTGCCTGCTTTAAAGGGAAGTATGAGGTCTGATGCTTTAAAAGCAGCCAGTAGGGCTTCTAAAAAAGAACTATTTGTCTCAAGGCTTGATTCTAATACGTCGACTCTGGACATGGAGAATTTTCTAAAAAACGATCTTAAGTTAAAATCCTTTAAATGTACCAAACTTAAAACCAAATATCAAACCTATAACTCATTTCATATTCTGATAGACTCGAGCGACTTCACTAGGGTGCTTCATGAAGATGTTTGGCCTGAGGGCATACTAATTAAACAGTTTGTTGGGAAATTGAAAAACTCTGAAGATCTAGAGTTAAAAAACGGGGTAAACCTAACTGTTTAGACATTTATTATCAAAATGTTAGAGGTCTACGTACCAAATGTGAAAATTTTTTATTGAAATGTCACGAAGAATTACCTAGAATAATCTGTCTAACAGAAACTTGGCTTAATCAAAACTTTTATAATGCTGAACTCTTCCCTGAAACTTACTCGGTTTTCAGAACTGATCGAAATCCCTCTCTCGCTCATAAGGAGAGAGGTGGAGGGGTTTTAATAGCGATCAACTCAAGTGGCTGGGAATATCTTCCCGAAAGAATAGTCCAGCTTGAATGCCCTAATTCGGTATGGGTTAAGCTGAGTAACTCTAGAGGATCAGTATTGTATATTGCTACAGTTTATTTTCAACCTAAATCACCTATGGAGGAATATGAAATGTTTTTTATTAACTATGAGAGGTATGACTTTGTTGATGATGCAAGAATAATTATTGTTGGAGACTTCAATCTGGATTTCTATGGAGGAATGAAATCTTCGTCTTGTGATCGGTGCTCTACGGTGAAATTACTTATTGAGTATCATGGACTTTTTTCAGCAAATAATACACTTAATAAATATGGCAAAACTCTTGATCTTGTTCTTTCTAATAATAGTGATTTAGTTGTGAATGAAAGTAGTTTTCACCTATCCAAGATTGATGAATATCATCCTCCTTTAAACATTTTTGTGAATAAATTGTGTGTTACTAATAACAATAATAATTATTACGAAAAAACTGATTGTAAAAATATAAATTTTAACTTTAGGAAAGGTGATTTTACTAAGTTGTATAGTTCACTCTCACTTGTAGATTGGTCTGTACTATTTTCAAAAACCAATGTAGATGAGGCAGTAGATCTTTTTTACAATATTCTGTACAGTATATTTAACAATTGTTTCCCCTTAAAACAAAACTATTCATCGTCATATCCACCGTGGTATAATCAAAGAATAATAAATAAAATTAAATATAAATCCAAAATTTGGATACGACTTAGAAGAAAGGGAAATATGGGTGACAGACTGACCTTTCGAAGATTGAGGAATGAGATTCACTCGTATGGCAAGATTTTATATAAGGACTACCTTAACAGGGTTGAAGAAAAATTAACTCTAATCCAAAAGCTTTTTGGGGTTTTGTTAATGCGAGAAAATCTTCTAAATCTCACGCAACTCATTTTACTGTTTATGGTGTTAATACGACAAATAGTAAACTAATCTGTGATTCCTTTGCGAAACATTTTCTCTCAGTTTATAACTATAATGACACCAATTTACAAACGAATCCCTCCTTAAACAATATTGAAGATTATTATGATGTGTTGAACATTGATGCTGTCTCAATTAAGGATATATCTGAGGCTATATCAAAGTTAAAACCGAAGAGATCTGTGGGTTTTGATGGAATCCCTTCCTATATAGTCAAAGGATGCTCTGAATTTTTTATGATTCCCCTATTCTATATTTACAATCTATCCCTTAGAAATAATACATTTCCTGATTTATGGAAGATAACTACAATAATACCAGTTTATAAAAAGGGTGAGAGGTGTTTTGTATCTAATTATAGACCGATAGCGCTTCTCTCTCCCTTTGCAAAGATCTTTGAAAGTATAATTTACAAATATGTTATCCACTTTATGCTTAAATGTATTTCTGAGAATCAGCATGGTTTTTATCCCAGGAGATCCGTTCTGACCAATTTGGCCCTCTTTACGGAATATGTTTCTGGTTGTATTGATCATAAAAGTCAAGTTGACTGCATATACTTGGATTTGTCCAAAGCCTTTGATTCTGTGAACCATAGGCTACTATATCTTAAACTTAAGAAATATGGAATTGGGGAGTCTCTGTGTGATTTCCTTTATTCTTACCTAACACAAAGGAGGCAATATGTCTTATATAAAAATGAATTATCATATGAATTTCTTTCTTACTCGGGAGTTCCTCAGGGATCCAAACTGGGGCCCCTTCTCTTCACTATTTTTGTAAATGATATAGCTGGGGTGATTCATGGTTGTGAATTTCTATTATATGCGGATGATATAAAGATATTTACTAAAGTATCTGATGTCAGTGATTGTCGAAGGTTGCAGAACTCTTTAGATGCTGTTCAATCTTGGTGTACAGAAAATCTATTGCAATTAAATATCGATAAATGTACAATATGTACTTTCTCAAGGAAAAAGACTTCTGTGATTTTCGACTACTATATGGAGCATGTTCGGGTCGGGCGGGTAACATCAGTTAGAGATTTAGGAGTAATTTTTGACTCCACTTTGTCCTTCAATGAACATGTCAATTCTATTGTTAAGAAAGCTTTTAGAATGCTTGGATTCATAAAAAGGAGTTCAAAAAATTTTAGGGATTTAAAAACTATAAAAACCCTATACTTCTCCCTGGTGCGATCCCAATTGGAGTTTGCTCCATTGATTTGGACTCCTTTCTATGCGTCTCAGATTGATCTGATTGAGAGAGTTCAGAAGAAATTTCTGTCTCATCTTTTTTTTGTAAAGTTTGGCCTCCCTGCTTCACAAATATGCTATGGTCAGCTCCTCGAATTATTTGAAATTAAGAGCCTTGCAGAGAGGAGAAGGGACTCAGTCTATAATAATCTGTGTGACCTGCTGGGTGATCGCTGGGATTGTGGGGATCTGTTGGCTAAAATAGGTTTCAGGGTCCCGGCTTTTGCTCTCAGGTCCGGGTCCCTTTTTTATCTTGGGTTCGTCAGAACAAGGCTGGGAGAAATCTCTCCAGTCTTTAAAATGCTGACGGAGTATGCGGCTAGGGAGGTCAGGCTGCAAGATTTTCAATGATTTTGTCTTTTTTTCTTTTAGTCTTACTTTTACCTATATGTTTATAATTAATCTGACATTTGTTTGTATAATCACTTTCCCTGTAATTGGAAGAATCTGTAGGGAATTTTAATGCATTAAATAAATAAATAAATAAATAAATAAATAAAAAAAAAACCGCATTGAAAAATTCCTTATAATAGTCTAGTTTTTTTTTTTAAAGTACAGTGAGGGACAATATTAAGTCCCATCCATGCTTTTTCTACTTGTGATTATTTCATTGTTTTTATAAAAGAAAATGAAAATCTTTATTGGAAATTTTCTAGGTTTGAAGCAAGAAAGGTTCCATTAAAAAATATATAATATTTTTTTTAAAACAATGAAATAATCAAAAGTAGAAAAACCCTTGGGTGGGACTTAATATTGTCCCTCACTGCAGGGTCAGAACTACGAGATTTTTTAGGAGGAGCAAAATTTAATTTGCCGCCCCCCCCCCTTAAAATTTTCTATACAAAATTCATATCATTTTACCTTTTTTTAGTAAATCTTTCTTTAATTGCCGCCCCCTGATATTTGCCGCCCGGGGCACACGCACCCACTGCCCCCTCCCCCCCCCTAGATCCGGCCCTGCCTCATTGTACCTTTAGAAGCCGGTCCTACACCCCTTAACAAGCAAGCACTAAGAAATAGTGTTCTTTATTTTTTTGCAATCTCTGTGAAAAATGATTAAATGAGATTGACATCCCATGCATTAGACGAATTTCGAATATATAATTGAAAACTGTTCTTGAAATAAATTTATAATGAAATAGGAAGTTTTTATGTTTATTTCCTTTCTAGTTTAGACAACTATTAATTTTGATTTGATCTTTTTCAGCATATGATCAAGTACCGGTACCTGCCCTTCACACACAGCAAACCTAAATACCAAGGGCACGACTCGTCGGGTGCTAAGGTGATTAGCAAGTGACATTAGCGACCATTTAAAATTGTTCAAAGACAGTCCCCCGAGTTACAAAAAATGAAAGTGTCATTGCCTCTGCCTAGCCATCTCGCTCCCTTGTTTTTTCACTCCACTAAAGAAATAATCATTTAGAAATATTTTTCCCTTTATTTGTAAACATAAAAGAAAAAAAATTTATTCAATTATTTAAATATTTTAAAGAATTAATTAATTACGGCACTAAATTATCATTAAATAAAAGCGAGAATTTTCTATTCCTACTATTTAGGCGGAGGACAAAAAGGGTTGTTTATATTACAAGTGACCGGTTCTAAATAGATCTCATAGATATCTATGATTCTGTCTAAAATATTGAACGCGGTCGATTATTTTAAATTTTTTTTTTATTAATATTTTTTTTTTAGTCACATTCGCTTAAAGCCAAATTTTGTATTATAGCTTATGTTATTATATTGAAAATGTACAGTTCTTATAATTACACTTGGTTTATAGACGAGTGCAATTAATTTTCTCTTAACCTAATTTTTTTTTTTTTTTTTTTTAAATCTTAAAAAAGGAAAAAATAATAATTTATCAAAATGGAATTTTGATATTAATTTTTCAATTAAAATAAACATAAATTTATTTCTTAATATAAAAAATTAAAAAAAACATTATCATTCATTTTTATTTAAAAGAAATTTGTTAACTTCCTAATTGGAAAGTGGGATTTGAAAAATTTTGTTTATATATATATATCAAATATTTAAGAAATATATATAAATAATAATTTGTTGCCTTATTTTAAATCCATTGGGGTGATAATATAATATAATTTGAAATTATATAATTGGGGAATAAACTTTTAAAATAAGGTATTTTCGCAGATATACTTTAGAGAAAAAAAATAAAACAATTAATGTATTAGGCTAATTAAATAAAATATAATCAAAATAATAATGGTCTTGTGAATATATAATCGCTCGTCTTTTCGTTTGTTAAGGTTCGGTTTGCTTTGTTTCAGATTAGTCCTAGCTGAATCTAACTTTGTTTTTTAAGTTTATCTTTGTAAAACTCTCAATTCTTTTAATTTCTTTTTTTTTTTTAATAATTCTTTCTCTTAAAATTAATGATAATGTTTGAATAGGAGTTGTTTTGAAAAAGATAGGAGTTTTTTCAAATTTATTTTCTCTTTTTTATGGGGACAGAAAGATGATGTTTTCACTGGTTAAGTAAGGGTAGTTTGATGCAAAGACTCCACTATCAAAAGTGGATTGTTCTGGTTCAAATCCGGGATGCAACAAAAATACTCTTTCAAAACTATCATCTCGTTCTAATTTATTTGAATCATTTAGATATAAAAATAACTGCAAATTTTTTAACACAAAGTGTATATTTTAATTTTATACAGTAGACTCTCGCCTATCCGGCCTAGTTTTTTTTTTTCATTAATTGGCTATCGGCCCGAAGCCATTTTGCAGCTACATCTGCGGCCTAGTTAAGAAGTATTTTAAAAATGTATTTATTTATTCATGCCGAATAGTGAGGGACAATATTAAAACTCCCCAATGAATTTACTCAACTGATTATTTCATTGTTCTTATAAAGGAAGATAAAAATCTTTATTGAAATAAGCTTCTTCTTGAACCACAAATTTTTTTTTTAAACAATAAAATAATCACATGAGAAGACGAATGGGAGTACTTTAATATTGACCCCCACTTTATAGTGACCTGGTTATTATGTTCCCTCAAATTAAGTTGGACATAAAATATATCTTAAAATGAGTACAACTTTTTGATTCTTTTCTATAAAAAATCTTTTAAAATGTACAGTATAGTACAACATAAGTTTATAAAGTGTGGTTGTTAAAATTTGAGTATTTTGATCCCTGGCAAAGCTAGGAGTAAGGGGGACATCTGACCAGAGAGCATCTAATTGACTGCTCGTATTAACAGTATAGTGTAGTTTTTTCAAAGTTATATTTAACAAATATTTTAACATAAAATCATTGTGCATTTTACTTTCTCTTAATATAATATAGAGAGAAAGTATTGGTTTCATGTCAAAAATTCGATGTCAAGATTTTATTTTCAAAATACCATTGTTGCTTTAATTATTTTAATTTTTTCATCGACAGGATTTATAGAACTTTTTTTTGTTATTCGGCCTCCTGTTGTCCCGCAACATCAGAGAGAAAGATAGTTGGGAGTCTACCGTATTTCATACTTTATTAATAAAATTTATTAATATCAACATTCCATTTGCAGAGGGATTTTTTACTTTTTTAATGTAACATCAAGGCATGACCAATCCACACACTAACCATATTAATGTATATTTTTTCATCATCATTTCTTAAATCCGCTATCCTCCTCTCTATATTTATTTTCATATTTACGTTTTGAAATCATTAACATTCAATGTATTTATTCAGAACACATAAGGGAAGAATGATTTTATTTATTAAAAAAAAAATCATTACATATTTATAATATTTTTCCATTTAAATATTGAATATATTGTTATGATTAATGATTTCATGTGAATTCTTTTCAAAACTTTCCTTAAAAAAATTTACATATTGATAAATTACCGACTTTAGAATTTTTGCATGCTCTTCAAATCTAAAGACGGAAATTTATTCCTTAACCATTTGAAAATGTTTTTCTTTTAATTTCAATTGATTACAGGCATCCCTCGGCTAGAGCACTTGCAAAAAAAAAATAAATAAACAAGGAGTCGAGGAAGTTGAGAGGGCCTCTTTTAGACATACATACATACATATATATATAAATCAATTATAATTAAAAAACTGAAATTATGTAATATGAACTTTTAAAAATTATCCCAGCGATTTTATAAAGTAATTTGTAGCTTATATTATTATATATATATATTTAATAATTTGATTAATAATGTTGATAAATGAATATGATAAAATATTAAAAAGAAATTTTAGTTAATTTTTTTTTCTTTATTTTATACTATTGAAAAAAATCCCATTAATGTAAATAGATTTAATTCCTTTTTTTTTTTTAATAAATCTATTGATATCAACACAGTTAGAAATATTTTATTCATTTTATTTTTTTAGAAGAAATTCCTCTGTCTCGGAAAAAAAAATGAATAAATTTTTAAATAAGGGGTGGATCTATATTTCTTATAGCCTAAAGTTATGAAAAATTTAACAGGAAATATATATAAAAATTTGATTGATCTGGAAAGTTGTTTTTCTTTTTAGACATAAGAACATAGAAAATATTTCATTTATTTCAATAAATATTTTTATTATTAGGTAATAATTGATAAACAGTTTATAATAAATAAAAGTATGTTAGCGAGGTTAGCGGTAAATAAAGCTTCGTTTTCAACAATGATTATTTATTCATAGGATGAATGTTAAAATTTTAATATACAGTAGAACCTCGATAAGTTAAAGTTCAAGGGAAACAGTTAGAAATTTGAGTTATCGAGTTTTTTACTTATCGAGAGTTGAAGTTAGAGAGGTTATTGAATATAATTTTTAACGTACCGAGGTTTATTGACTTTGGGCACGAGAGTGAAAAAGGAATTTCGTTTGATCTGTTTGTTTATTTAGAATAGTTTAGTTAAATATAAATTAGATTAATAGATTTATTTATTTACAAAAAAATCAGTAATTTTTTTCTGCTTCATGTATTTTTGATTTTCTGCATCAACTATTTTTTCGATGATATGTAAAGAAATACTTTAAGTTATAGAGGTAACCAAAATATTATTTTAAGTTATCGAGGGCTATGCTCAAAATATTTGTTTAAGTTACAGAGGTTTTGTTCTTTAAGTAATAGAGGTTTTAAGCTGTCAAGGGAAGGGAATTGAAAAAAAATTTAAGTTACGGAGGTTTTGAACTTAGCGAGGTTTAACTTATCGAGGTTCTACTGTAATATATATATGAATGAATAAATTATAATCATTGAAGCCTAAGCTTTATTTATCATTTATAATATAATCCTCAGCGCTTCTGTTTATTAAACAAATAATTATTAGAACAAAAGTGCCTTCAGAGAGGTGCGTGGATGGACAAAATCTGTATATATATAGATATATATATATATGATGGCATGATGCAATGGAGCCGATGCTCCCAATACAGTGATTCACTAATAAAAATATGATCACAAAATTGTTAAACTGGCTAAACCAAGTTCGATCTAGACTTTTGTTTATTAATATCGGCTTCAAATATCTATGCCTAAAAAAATATAGAATTTATTTGCTGCACCTGTACTTGCTCTTTTCCAGGTTCAATCAAAATAAAAAGGTTTTATTTGGGTTTCGATCTCGAAAATGTTTTGAGAAAATAATATATTATTCCATCTACACTCCTGAATAGATTGTAAAAAATTGTCAAAGCGAACATCTGTACATTTTAATAATGAGTTAATCACTAATTTTTTTTTACAGAAATTATAAATTTCGAATTGATATTTTATTCTCTTTGGACTAAAGATAGGATATTAAAGTAATCTCGAAACGTCTCGTCAACGAAAAACTAATAAAGTCTTTATTTTGACTGAACCACGCCTTTTCCCAACATCACTGCCATCTAATCTCATATATATATATATAATTATACTATCACTCAATCATGGTTTTAAACTCTGATGCTTTTGACATTTTTTTTGACAAATTATCATTATTATTTGTTCTATTTTGTTGAAAAAATATTTAAATATATATCGTTATAATATTTAAATGAATTTTTTCCTCAAAATAATTTGTTAAAAAATTGAATTCAAAAGCATCACTGCACCAGTTCACCAAACATTATTGGGGGTAGTATATACAGCTATATACCACCAAAACAAACAAAGACAAGTTATATTAAGTATTATTTATAATTTGAAAAATAAATTTTAATATTTTTTCACAGACCAAATGGCCAGAATGCTTGGATCCCGATATATATATATTCATAATAACGGTTATCGTCAAAGTCTTATATGGCCTAAGTTGCCGAAAAGACTGTGTATGTGAGTGTGAATGAGAAAAAAAAAGTGTGAGTGTTTAAAAAAAAAAAATAAATAATAAGGTTATGGATATGGAGAAAATATACACCAGCGCTTGCTTTTTACATTAAAATAATTTATTTTGCAAATATTTCGGAATGCCTACGCAATCCATCTTTAGTGCATCAACTGGAACATTAAAAGATATTCATAGTACAGCTGATAGGCAATTATTTATTAAATAAATTATTTTAATGTGGAAACCAACAGCTGGTGTATATTTTCTCCATATCCATAACCTTAACGATCTGTCCCAGCAAAAATTTTAACTTCTAAAAAAAAAAATATTTTTTCACACTCTTTATTATTATTATTATTTATTTTTAGGTTCGTATTTTTAAATGTGAAAGGCTTTAAATTAAATATAGATCTGCCTCTGTACTTATCATTCATAATTTTCTAGCCCCATTTTAGGTTTATAGTATATGATAATTTTAAAAAATAAAATAGTTAAACTTGATTGTTTTTAGAGTCATTTCACTATAGTGGCTCTTCTCTTTTATTTAAAAATTTCTCATTTTATATATATAAAACTGCTTACGGTCTAAAGGGCTTTGTTTGATCCAACTATTTCAAACAAAGCTCTAACTAGTTAGTATTAAACTTTTGTTGCATGTCTATTGAAGGTCCGAAATGAGATTGGCATTGCATGAGGTGTTTTATATTAATATCCCTTTATTGTATTCTTTTTTTATCTAATTTTCTTATAAATTTATAAAAAAATACTATAGAGAAATAAAATATTATAACAAAAGTGGTTTTTGGTTCCTCTAAATTAAGATGGAAAAAGGCAACAAAAAAATAAAACAGACAAATTAATACCTTATCTTTATTAGCTTATTTATTTTTTTGGAAAAAAAATGATTTTGGGATGCCTGTATAAAATATGAAGAATATCTCCTTTTCCATCAACCCTTCCTTGGAATCGCATTCTTTTTAAGATAATTTTTAATTAATTTTTTCATAGAGATTTTATTTTTGAAATTTAATCAGCCTCCATCCTCTTTATTTTATCTTGCTTTGGTTTTTCTTGTAGCCTGAGATCGTTCCTCTCGTGCCCGGAGAAAAGAAGATCGAAAAAAGCCAACCAACTACAGTCTAATGTAAAAAAAATTACTTTTCCACTCTTGTCAGGGTTCGATATGGAATTTTATACATGTATGCTAAGCAGAGTTTGGAACTTTCACTCGTCTAAGGACCGGTTGGATCTGAAGGTTTCAAACGTTTACAACACCGTTAATATCATAAATAAGGTAATATTTTTACCAAAATCTAATTTAAAAAAATAATATATTCCATTTCGAGCCCTGCTTTCTAAAATTATTTATTACGTAACAATACTAAAAAGTTTTATTTTCCTTCTTTATTTATCTATTATACTTTTAATTATTTATCGAAATTTCCATTTTTATTGTTAATATTTTTTCCTGCAAAAGACTTTATTAATTTAGAAAGGAATGTATAAGCTACAATATATAAAATTCACAATTTAATTAATTTTTTTATATCCTTGCAAAATATTTAAAAAACCAGTATTATTATTATTTTTTTTAAATCTTTAAATGCCTTTTCATATTATCTATACTTGTAAGTAAAAAAAAAAATTAAAAATGAAAGAACTTTTTTAAAAACGATATTTATATACCAATAAAATATTAGATTATAGAATAATTTAATGCTTTTCATTAAAATATATCCTATAATTTTACAAATAAATGGAAAAGTTTACCGGTCACAAATTACTACTAAATTGAAGATGGAGGTTGATAAAAATGGAAAAGATTCTAGTTTCATTTTATTTCTTAGGAATGGTATTATCTTGATTTTTTGACCTTCTTCTACTTATTGCAATGAGATTGTTCTTCTCTTTATCTTCCCTTAAATGGCTTAATGTGATATTTTATGGTATGGAATTTGATATACATAGGCGTAACTAGAGAATTTGGCTGGGGGGACCATGGGACCAGCTATTCTCCGGAGGGCCTGGAAAGCCCCATATTTTCTCAATTTTTCTTGGGACAGGGAGCTATCTGGGGGGGGGGGGGGGCACGAGCCTTCTGGGTGGGCCATGCCCCCGGCACCCCCTAGTTACGCCCATGCCTCTCCCTCCCCTAACGCGATACGTAATATGTGGACAATCCCTAAGATACTTATTTAAAATTTATATAATATTCGTTTATTTAATAAAAATTGGGAGTGCGGAGATTGATATTAAAGAGAAAAAAAAAAAAAAAAAAAACTGTTTGAAAATTTTATATACAGATAAAAGGGAAAATTTCAGAGAATATAGAACGATGATCCTTTTTACTATCATTTGATTGGTTGAACGGATGGTTAGATTAAAGAAAAAATATATTTTTAATTATTCAATTTTAGTTCCATGTGAAGATTCTCTAGGAAATTCTAAACTCATTACAAAAGATCCGATGCAAATCGGATGCGCGGTTTCCGAGTTATAGACAATTGATTTATCAAAGTTTTTAATCATTTCCAATTCTATTTTATTCAGGCTCTTAATTTGGCCAAAGGAGGGGGAGGGTCGTGGGCGGCAGGTTCCCCCGCCACTCTGCTCGGATTGTTGATGAGGAGAAAATGCGCCAGCCGCCTCTCCCCCTTCCCCTCTTTTCTAAGAAAAATTATTTCTCTTTTTAAAAATAATAATTTAACACCTTTTAAGTTAAATTTTTTTTTTTTTGGACATTTGGAAGAATTATAAAAATTGAACGAGAAAAAAATTAAAAATTAATTAAGCAGTCAGAGAATATTGCCACATAAATGATAGTTATATATTTAGTTTGATGTAAAATCTTTCAATTCTTCATCATCACATGGTTGTTATATTTATTTGAACACAAGCGATATTTCGATCTTGTATTACTGTAGGGTAGTTAAATATCAAAGTGTAAAATTTAATTTAGATGAAATGATTTGAGTACTTCAAACAATTTTCACAAAATATTACTGATGTACTTTTTAAAAGGGCATCTAAATAATTGATTTATATAAATTTTAATCGAAAAAATAAAAGATTTAAATTCTGTTACCATGGCAACCATTTCTCCTATCTTTCCTATGGAGTACAAGAGTAAAGTGGTCTTCAGAAGATTTCAATGGCAAAATGAGAATATACATTTTAAAGAGCATCTAAAAAATAATTGATTTATTAATTTAAAAAAAAAATCGTTAGAGCGAATTTTGAGAAAATCGAAAAAAACTGAAAAACCTCATCAGTAAAGTACTAGTACTTTTTGGCTGATTTTGATTAAAAGCTTATTTCCACACCTCAGGGAGGTGTCTAACTTAAATATAAAATTTCACCCTCCTAGCTCAATTCCTTCATGCTTAAAATTGAACACACATAGGCAAGAGAATGTAAAAAAATCTGGTGTGACTGGCGCACAGCACACAACTTTCTCTTACCTTCGGTAATCGAAAGTTGTGTTCTGTGCTTGTCACACCAGATTTTTTGTGTCGACATATATTTAGTTCCCGACATGACAGTATGGAACATATGAATTCAGATGTAAAATTTATAAGTATGGGAAAATATTTCTTTTGTTACCATGGCAACCATTTCTCCTATCTTCCCTATGAAATACAAGAGTAAAGTGGTCTTCAGAAGATTTCAATCGCAAAATGAGAATATACATTTGAAAGAGCATCTAAAAAATAATTGATTTTTGAATTTAAAAAAAAATCGTTGGAGCAAATTTTGAGAAAATCGAAAAAAACTGAAAAAGTACATCAGTAAAGTACTAGTACTCTTTGGCCGATTTTGATTAAAAGCTTATTTTTCCGGTCCCGGGGGGTGTTTAACTAAAATATAAAATTTCAACCTCGTAGCTCAATTCCTTCATGCTTAAAATTGAACACACACACACACACACCACCCACCCACCCACCCACCCACACACAGACAGACCATGTCGCGAAAACCACTTTTTTGGATTCAGGGGACCTCAAAACGTGAAGATCCATCAAAATCTCGACATCGAATTTTTGACATGAATCCAATACTTTCTCTCTATATATATATTACATATATACATAGGTAAGAGAAAGTAAAAAAGGATGGGGGGGGGCGGTGAGATATTTATTTGGTTTTTTGGCGACTCAAAAAGTTTAACAAGCACTGAACTAAAGGTCTAAAGGGATGGATTTTATTATTTAATATATTTATGAGAAATAAGCATCTCTGATTGAAGACAAAATATTTTGAAATTTTATTTTTTCTCAAAGGATTGAATTTTTTATAGATAAATATGCAGTCTTTTATTCTTATAGTTAAAAAAAAGTTTCGAATAAAATTTTATAAAAGCATAAAAAGATGAAATCAATCAATTTGGCAATTATTTCAAATGATGGGAGAGCATCAATTTGTTTTTTCTAATTCGATCGGCGCCCAGAGTGAAGCCAGGGAGCCTCGCTTCACTCTTGTCTAGGCTTTTCTTCACGCGCAGATTCGCTTTTCAAAAAGTCGCTATATCTTTCTTATTTTTCGTTGGATTTGTGGAAAAATGCAAAACTGGTCTTTTCAATCAATTATAAAGCTATAGACTTTTTTTTATTTAACTACGACCTCATAAAATGGGGGTTTATTAATTGCCTTTTACATCTTCAAATTTTAACTTCCTCTTTCATTTTCTAATTATCCTAATTTATTGTTTTTTAATTAAATAAACACATTTAGGCCTTGAAATTGATTGAATAACTTAGTATATAAAATATTCAAGCCAAAACAATGAAATTTTAGTCTCAAAACGTTCTGAAAATGATTAAAACTCGATTTTCCAAATTTATTTTGACATATTAATTTTTACTTTCTCTTAAAATTCAAAAATGGCCTGGAAAGCCCCATATTTTCTCAATTTTTCTTGGGGCAAGGAGCTTTCTGGGGGGGGGGGGCACGAGCCTTCTGGGGGGTCAGACCCCCCTAGTTACGCCCATGTTGATATAGCATCCACGCACTATTGGTCCACCCTGTATTTAGTTCAAGAGCATCTACCATAAAAAATAATTGATTTTTGAATTTTAATCAAAACCGATAAAGCGATTTTGAGAAAGAAAACTGAAAAAGTACATCAGTAAAGTCCTAGTACTTTTTAGCCCTTTTTTTTTCTTAAGAAATACGGTCCTATAGTACATATTTTGAATAATTCCACTATGCAAAGATCTCATATTTTATTTTTTAATTTATTTCTACTAATAATTATTTTAATATTTTATTATTTTGTGGAATATAAAAATAGATTTTCTTTAATTGCTTCTGAGAAAAAATGGATGATGTCATTCTCCAAACTCGTCTAGAATGTTAGAAAACCGGTTAGTGAGAAAATTAAAGAGAGCTCATCAAATTAGTCAAGATAATCATAGATATTCAAATTGCCATATTAAATAGTTTTTTTTTATATTCTTTCAAATTATGGATTATATATTTTTGGATTTGAAACTTTATTTAATTTTATTATTTTTTTTCTTTTAATACAAGCATACTTATTATATCTTTTAATTAGAATAAAAATAATTATTAACGAATAATTTTGGCGGGATCCCTGGCGGTTTAAGCTAACAACAAGAAAGGCTTTGACCAATTCAGAAGCCGAGAAAATTGTTACCTCACTCAACAAGCGGTATTCGATCTTGTTCACATGCCGTTTATTAGTTGCTTTTGAGATAGGGTAGTGTTAACATCGTATTAGTGTTTGTGTGTATCTAGAAATCATCCCTTCATTTCAGCTCTAATTATTTAAAAGTAAGTGAAATTAATATTATTTTTTTATTTAGACTAATATATATATATATATATATATATATATATATATATCTGGTGTGACTGGTCGCACAGCACACAACTTTCTCTTATTTAGAATTAACAGTTCATCATAGAATTATTTTTTTATTTTATCTATTGGGGATCCAGGCATTCTTATTTAAGCCATTTGGTATCCAAATGGCTTAAATAAAATCATCGGACTGCCTGGGGTCCGAACCCGCGACTTTTGGTATAGGCCTAAGAGGTTAGCACGCTAACCCCTACCCCAAGCCCCGAGGGCATCATAGAATTAATTAGTTCATCCGAATCAACACCATGATGGCGCCAGCGTACGGTTGTTTATAAAATTTACTTTTCCTACATGGACTCTTGTGCGATTTGGATTCTCATAACGGGGCCAAATATTTAAAAATCTTTTAAAGTTTACACAAAAGAAGACTTAATGGACTTGAATCTTTCATAATAAATGTACCATATTATAGAACTATGTTTAAATAAAATAAGAATATTTGCACAAATAAAATAAAAGGCGGTTCCTAAAAACTTTTGCTGTTTTCTTTCTCCGAATCGAGCGGTGTAACTAGCTTATGAGACAGGGCCGCAAACAGGGGGGGGGGGGCAGGGGGAGCCCTGCGAGGAGGATATATAATTTCTTAAATAAAAATATATATGATAAATAAGAGAAAGGATGGGAGCTGTGATTATATACCACTTGGCTATATATAAATAAATAGTTTTTGGGAAGAAGGCAGATTAAGCCACCCACAACCCAAAATAAACACAAACACTATCACACACATTCAAAATCTTCAAGGTTCTAGGTTCTCAGAGAAAAATCCAAACCTCCGATACATCCACTGACCAGATTTGGACTTGCTTAAATGCAACCCCAATTAAAACCTTCTACCATTACTTACTAATTCCACACTCCAAAAGGAGAGCCGAAACGTTGAGTAAATCTCCACAACCAACGCGACTCAATCGGAGGAAATTTATCTTCATATATACATATATATATATATATTAATTAAATATTTCGGAGGTGGGAGCCTCTTCGTCCTTATATATAAATAAAAAATAAAATCCATCCTTTAATAAAACGTGATAAGTGATGCTCTTCGTAATAACAATAAAAGTCGAGATGCGAATGAAATTTTGAAAAAAAAAAAACAATAAATAAATAAATACAAGGAAGGGAGCAGGAGCAGCCAAAAATTAAGGCCTCCAATTTTATTACAATTAACGAAACGATTCGGGAAAACTTTATATTCCCATCATCAGTCTTTCCTACTGCTGCTCCCTTCCTTGTATGTAAATCAACAGCCACGTACAGTGAAGGACAATATTAAGTCCCGCCCATGCGTTTTCTACTTGTGATTATTTCATTGTTTTTATAAAAATATTATATATTTTTTAATGAAAACTTTCATAGTTCAAACCTGGAAAATTTCCAATAAAGATTTTCATTTTCTTTTATAAAAACAATGAAATAATCACAAGTAGAAAATGCATGGGTGGGACTTAATATTGACCCTCACTGTAGTTCATTGGTTATAAATAAATACATTTTTTTTTTTATTTAACGCCATTCTCTATTATTATTATTATTATTATTATATGGATAATTTAAAATTATTTCGTAATATAATACTTGAAAAATTTTAAAATAAAAAATTTATTAACATTTTTCGTATGTACATTAAATTTATATATATATAAACTTATATATATATATATATATTTGGGAAATTCAAAAATGTTATAAAACATTATTTTTCTTTTTTTTTCATGGACTACTCTTTTATATTTCCATTCGATTAAAAACATACGCAGTATTTTTTCCAGATTTTTATAAGGGAAGCTTACAAGCTTCGAAGGGTAATTTCATAAGTTCGTAAAAAAAATTCCAAGAAGTAATGTAATGAATTATAAAAAGATTATAAATGAAGCACGTAACTTATAAATAAATAAATATATTTTATTTGGTGAGCAAATCTACCCAACAATGCGAAAGACCCTTAACAACAGGGCTGGGGTGTCAGCATAATATAAAAACCATTCATAATACACACAATACAATATTTTAAGGAGGTTCAGGAGGTAGACGCATGTTTTTCCCGTTTAGATGGCGTTGTGGGTCATAAAAAGTAAGCAAAACGCCTAGCCTGCCATCTTTTGCAAGAATGCTAAACTATTTGACACATAATTTTTAAGTATATCTACTAAGCTTATTTTAAAATTTTCTTTAGACACCTCCTTAACTAGAATAACTATAAAACTCTCTTTAATTTTCTTGGTATCGGAATATTTTTCTCGACACCCCAGCCCAGCTCGACGGTTTGGTATGTCGTCATTGGCGCGGGCGAATGATGTCCGCCCAATCGAGTCTACATTAAAATAAAAAATAAAAAATACGGGTATTTTTAAACTATTGGAAGAATATAAAACTGTGGCCAAATTATTATTATAATTTTGTATTTCTTTTGTAGTTTCTTATGAATCCATTGGCTCTTCACTTTTCATTTTTGGAATTAGGTTGGAGAATTTTTTAAGCTTGGCAACATAAAATCCGTCCATATTATGAGCATGGGGATAGAATCTTCTGGTAAGTGAAAGAGACGGATGAAACCTTTAACATAAAATAAACAAATATTTTTTAATATAAAAGTAAAATAAAAAAATAGGAGATGAGGTCTACATGGCCTTAGATGCCGAAAAAGACCTTAAATTAAATAAAAAATAAAAATAGAATGAAAAATACCTTAGATTTCTAAAACTTGTGAAGCCTTCAGTTCCAAAACTAAGATCAGTAGAGATCAATTTTACATTTCTCTTACTAAGGGCGTAATTTACAACCCATTCATTTTCTTCAGGCTGGAAAAGAAAATTTATGTATTGCATATTTTGAATTATTAAAGAATATTTATTAATATTAAATTAAAAAGTAAACATTTCTTACTAGAATGGAGCATGTAGAGTAAACTATAATTCCTCCAGACTCGGAATTGGCATTAGCACAATCAATTGCAGTCAAAAGCAGTTGACGTTGTAAATTATAACAACGTTGAATATCTAGTTGATCCTTACTCGTTTTGACACCAGGATCTTTGGCAATGACTCCAGTTCCTGTACATGGGGCGTCTACCAAAACCCGATCAAATCCAGTCATTGTCTATAATTAAAGACGAATGTTTAAAAAGAAGATAAATTTGTATATTAAACGCTTTTTTTTTTTTTTTTTTTATTAATCAATAAATCGAGATTTGAATTTTAGATGAAAAGAAAATATTTTGTTTTACTTGTGACATTTTTCTGCCGTCGATTGCCGTGATCACAGTATTTGTAATTCCAAGCCTGTGAATGTTGCCAACTATAGCTCGAACACGATCTTTGTTTATGTCGTTCACGAATAAAGTTCCAGTATTTTTCATGAGAGCAGCTAAAAAAATTTTTTATTTAAAATAGTCTTTATTTTCTTAAAATTCTTAAATTTCTTTAAAATTTTTTATCTTTAATCCATCAGTATCAATATTTTATTTTTTTTTTTTTGTTATATTTTTTTATTAATATTTACCTATGTGAGTAGATTTACCCCCGGGTGCTGCACACAAATCCAAAATTCGTTCATTTTCTTTTGGACCAAGAGCCATAACAGGCAAGAAACTACTTGCCCCTTGTAACATATAATGACCAGCAAGATATTCTGGTGTTGCTCCTACTGGAACTTGACTATTAAAAATCACCAAACCTACTTTAGTCCAATTTCCAATGGGATCTAAATTCATTCCACGTTGAATTAATGCCTAAAAACAAAAAAAACTACAAGTTCTTATTTAAATATTTGTTAAATATCTATTATATAATAGTTTCAGAAGCATAATGATAAAGATATAATTATATCAAAATAGAAATATACCTGAGCAAGGTCCCGACGTCTCGTCTTAAGAGTATTGGTCCTAATTGTTACGGGTCGTTGAATTTCGCTGGCTTCAAGAAACTCAACCAGTTCAGAAATAGGAAACAAATGCATAAGTCGTTCCATTAAAAATTCATTGTAACCATAATAAATACATAAATCTCTAAGAAGTAGGCTGGTATACTCGGATCTGGATCTGTAAAAAAATGTTTTCTATCGGTATATATCTTTTTTTATAATCGTATGGAGGAAGGCCGTCTAATTTACAGGAAGGTGAAGAAAATAGACTTAATTCGGCCCAAAATTATTTATTACCAATGTCTACGTTTCGGGGACTAAACGTCCCCATCCTCAGGACAAAGGTCGTAAAGTCTTTCGTGCCTCCAGCACTCGTGTAATAAATACAACAATAATTTGTTGTGTGAAATGATGGCTGTATTTTATATTAGGGTTCAGCTCACCATATAGCCAAATTACTTGCAAATTTTAACCACGAGCCACTCTGAGTCAATGCTAGGCATCTAGTTTTTTCTATCTTTTTTTAGTATAAGCTTAAGTGAATTTTATGGCTGGTGGAATTTTTATAAGGAATGAAAGTAAAAAGAAAACCCAGCCATAATTTTTTCTTTAAAAAATATATTTTAACTGCTGAAGTTTCGGCTTTGGTCAAAGCCATCCTCGGAGCTGTTAGTGGTCATTATGTACATATATTTTGAATTGTATTTAGTATTAATTTTGGAAATATCATTAGAAAAAAGTCTTTAGTTCAAGAAAAACTTTTTCCCTCTTCTATCACCAATACAATATAGTTATTTTGTGCCTAATGTAGATAATTGACTCAGGGCAGTACAATTTCATCTAATACAATTCGAAATATATGTACATAATGCCACTAACAGCTCGGAGGATGACTTTGACCAAAGCCGAAACGTCAGCTGTTAAAATATATTTTTTAAAGAAAAAATTATGGCTGCGTTTTCTTATAACTTTCATTCCTGATATATATCTTTTTTTATTTGTATATAAAGAAAATGGTGAATGAATGGAAGACAAATTTTCCCTAAAAAGCATAAGATGCGTTTTCTCATGTGATTATTTTATTGTTTTTTTTTAGAATGGAAGAGAGCAAATACGGGTACAGCAAATAAAGAGAGCCTTTAGAAATGCCGAAAAGAAGACGTTTCGGACAAAATTTTATTCGTCCATCCTCAATCCTTGTAGGCTTATAAACTACGGCACAAAGTTGTCATTGTCGTTGCGGCACGAATTTGTGCTCATGTATATTTTTTTATAAAAACAGTCGAGTGTTTAATGCTTCTTGAGAGTCTATAAGTTATTTTGCTCTCTTCTATTCCATATCATCAACAGCAACTTAACATGAAATATTTTTAATGAGGATTTTCATGGTTTTGAAAATTTCCAATAAATAATTAGATCATCTTTTATAAAAACAATGAAATAATCAAGAGATAAATTTTTTAATAGAAAGAGTAGATTGATGGACAAGAAATTGAGAAATTTTGCTCCATCTCGAATTATTTCATTTTAATTTTTTAATTTTACCTTGACGGATCCCTTAATCTTTTAAAATCTTGAAGAACTAATATAACATCATGAATTCTTTGATTAACATCTGCCAATGTCATGGTTTCATCATCATTTTTCTCCGGAAATTGGAAAACTTCTTGATGATGCAAACTATCTTTTAATTCAGCTTCGGATTGATCTCTAAAATATTAAATAAATAATAGAGATAAGCAATGACAGCACTTTCTAAATAAATAATATTTGAGTAAAAGTATATACTTACTTTATATCTTTTATTTTCTTTTTGAGCTTTTTCGATTGTTTTTCAATTGGTAACATATCTTCATCACTCTCTTCATTATCTTCTTTTTCCTCTTCTTCATCACTGCCACTGCTGTTAGAACCGAAATCATCATTCAACATTTCCATATCATCATCTTCCATTTCCTCTCCAGATTCATTTTCCTCTTTCTTTTTTTCATCAATATCTTCATCATCATCATCATCATCATTTTCTTCTTCTTCTTCTTGACATTCCTCTTCACTAACAAGTTCAAGACTTTCATCTTCATCATCATCTACGTTTTCATCGGCATTGCTTACTTCTTCCTCACTTTCTTCCTCCATATCATCTTCATCTTGGTCAGACAATTCATTCTCACTTTCTACTTCCATTTCATTTTCGGATTCATCAACTTTCTTTTTTTTCTTATTTGGCTTAACAACCTAAAAATAAGAAAATTTATAAAATTAGGAAATAGATTTACAAAACTTTTCTTTTCTAAATTCATATATGAATTCTTCATTTTTCAGTAAATGCCCATTTGCACCAAAACATCTTAGATCTTAAGCTCGGCTTGAGCCTTTTTTGAAATGAATATATCTTCCACCCGCTGCGAAGGCGTGGAGGTCCTGGTTTGACTCCAGGGGGGTGCAATTTTGCCCAATCTTAAGCAAACTTGCTATCTTAAACGATATATTGACTGGCTAATGAACAGTCAGTCAATTTGAGCATTGATTGAAAAATTCCATCCTTTTCAAACAAGGCTCTACCTAAGGCTGGACGGTAAACCGGTTTACCGGTAAAACCGGTAAAAATTTTTTACCGAAAACGCGGTAACGAACCTCTAATTCGGTAAAAACCGGTTTTTTTTTCGAAAGTCGGTAAAAACTTATTTTTTTCGGACGGTAAAAAATTTTTGTTCCGCGAAAAAAAAATGTTCCGCGGCGGCAAAAAAATTTTGGTTCCGCGAAAAACAAAAATGTGCCGCGGCGGCAAACTTTGGTTCCGCGGGCGGAAAAAATTGGAGTCTCTAAAAAAAAAGGTAAAATATTTTTTCGGACGGGAAAAAATTTTGGTTCCGCGAAAAAAAATGTGCCGCGGCGACAAATTTCTGTGCCGCGAACGGCAGAAAAAATTGGCGTCTCTAAAAAAAGGAAAAATATTTTTTCGCACGGGGAAAAATTTTGGTTCCGCGGGAAAAAAATGTGCCGCGGCGGCAAACTTTGGTTCCGCGGCGACAAATTTCTGTGCCGCGGCGGCAAATTTCTGTTCCGCGGGCGGTAAAAAATTTTTACCGACTTTCGAGAAAAACCGGTTTTTTTTTCATTATCGAGGTCGGTAATGAAAATCCATTACCGTCCAGCCCTAGCTCTACCTAGTAAATATATCTTATTGTTATTATTTATTCGATGGAGGCACAAATAGAGGATCTTAAGACCCGATTTTCAGTTTTCAAATTCAATTATAAGATATAAGACGAGCTTAAGATCTAAGAACTGTGGTGCAAACAAGCATTAGATTGCTCAGCTATTTTGTCATATTGGGAGTAATTAACGATTTGCAAAACATCTGTTGATTGTACTCTGGATGATTCCATATCACTGGGATCGAAATATCTACAAATAAACGAATAATACTTAAAAGTATTTTTTATTTTTGGCCAACGGTCCTTAGAATTAAATTGATTAGAGAATCACCTTGCTGTGATTGCGACGGAGTGTCTTTTAGTGACATCAACCATCAGTTCCTCGAGTGTTCAAAGTACAAGGATATTATAGACATTTTTTTATAAAAGTGAAGTTTTTAAATTTCTTTCTGACATTAATTATAAAAGAGAACAATAGGGAATCTGATCTAACTACTGTATATTTACAATTAAACATATATTGCAAATTTATAATAAGTGGAGAGTGTAATAAATTATTTTTATAACAATATTTAGCTGGCCAAATGGATTTGTTTTCCGAGGCCAATTTATTTTAATTATAAAAAAAAATTCAACAATATATATGAAAAGCTAGGAGAAATGAAATATGCAGTCTTTCTCTGGTTCAACATTTTATAATTTAATTTAAGAAATATTTCTTTGAATTTGTTGCAGGCCTCTATTGCTATAATATGACTGAGCCAGATGACAATATAAAAATCTGGCGTAACTGGTCGCACAGCACACAACTTTCTCTTATAAATTAATCGAAACGTCTCCTGCTGATTGGTAAAGTATTCAGAGAATTTTCTTTCTTGGCTGCCTGTGCTTCCATTTACTTCCTTCACTATATATTTCATCTATTTCAGTTTCAGGAATCTAATCTTACATACATACTAAATACATATTAGAAATTCTATTTCTTATATATTAAGGAAAGATAAAGATATTTTAAAATATTAGGGAAGGAGTAAAAATAATTCTAATACATCCATATGTATAATGAAAGAAAAAACTTAACGTTTTTAATATGTATGATTGTAATAATTACCTCTTTTAATTTTTTTATTTGCTTATTTTTATTATCCAATGTCTTTCGCTTACTAGTAGCTTCTTCAACGTTTTCCTCTTCCAAATTATTATTTTTCAACGATTTCCTTTTATCTTTAGGTAATTCATTTTTCAATAATCTTTTTGCTGCTCGTTGCCTTTGCCGATGGCTCAGTGGTTTACTTATTTTATCCTCAACTAAAAATATTTATTTAATAAGATTAAAATAATTAAATTCATTTCATCCTAATAACAGTACTCACGTAAATGTTTTGGAAAAATAGGATCTTTTTGTTTTCTAGCCTTTCGTCCTGGGCCCTTTTTTTGTTTGATTTCTTCATCATAATTTGCTTTTCGACCCATTGTGAAGATATAATAATTTTTATAAGAAAATTAAGTTTATTTCAATAATTAAATATAAATATATAGTTTATTTCACTTAAAACACGTGCCACAAATTTACGTCTAAAACTGTTGAATAGATTTTATCATAGATAATATAAACAAGAATGTACATCTCCAGGTTAAAAATTATTTCTAAGTTTGCATCTCTCTACAGCCAAATTACCTGAACTAACTTTGGGCGCGAAAAATTTAGATTTTTATTTTCTCGTATCTACCAGTATATATTTAGTGAGAAAGAATTGGATTCATGTTAAAAATTCGATGTCGAGATATTGATGGATATACACTTTTTGAGGTCCCCTGAGTCCAAAAAAGTGGTTTTCGCAACATGGTCTGTGAAAATAAGCATTTAAACAAAATCGGTCAAAAAGTACGAGTACAGTGAAGGACAATATTAAGTCCCATCCATGCGTTTTTTACTTGTGATTATTTCATTGTTTTTAAAAAAATATATATTTTTTAATGGAAACTTTCATGGTTCAAACCTAGAAAATTTCCAATAAAGATTTTTCTCTTCTTTTATACTGTACTTTTTCAGTTTTTTTTTGATTTTCTCAAAATTCGCTCCGACGATTTTGATAAAAAATCAATTATTTTTTAAATGTTCTTTAAAATATATTGTTATTCTCATTTTGCCCTTGAAATACTTTGAATACTCTTGTACTTCATAAGAAAGATAGGAGAAATTTCAATATTTTCCCATGTTTATAAATTTTATATGAATCTATTGATAATAATAGCAGAGTGTCCGTCTGTCTGACCGTCTGTCACGCTCTGTTTGACCAACTTCCCGTAGAAATTTCGGAACGAAATTTTGCAGACTTATTGAGGACGTTATAGAGAGTCCAGGAAAAATTCTCTGGTCCCGAAATTCGTATAACATTTTAAGTTATTAATTCCTAAAGTTACGATTTCTCCCATAGGAAATGTATAGATAAATATCTATGTATTCTTTCCATTTGTGCATTCTATGACTGTAATCAAATCCTCAAGCAGCGAAGACGGCTAGTCCCATGCCCCCCCCCCCCCAGCCAACTTCTCTAGTTACGCCCATGACCTGAGTTCTTAACTATGAGAAGCTGTGCCGCCAAGGGCGGTCCCAGAGGGGGGTCAAGGGGGTCGTGACCCCCCCCCCCCAAAATCTTTTCTTTTTTTTTAACACACACTTTTTTCCCACTCACTCTCCCATTCACACAATCTTTTCGGCAACTTAGGCCATTTAAGACTTAAACGATACTCATATTTGATTAATATATATTTATTGGGGTCCAGGCCCATTTATTTATACTATTAAAAAAAAAAAACAGTGACCCCCCCCCAAAATGTAAGGCTAGGACCGCCATTGTGTGCCGCCAGTGGCGGATTAATGCAATTTTGTCGGGGGGGGGGCGGTTTTGTTTTAATTTTTTTTTTTTATTTAAGGTTTTTGTCGGCATCTATGGCCATTTAGACCCCTTTTCTATTTATTTAAATTGATTGGTAACAAATTCAATTGAAATTAAAGAGCGGAAATCATAATTTCTTTAGATTACTAGTTTTTATAACTTGTTGAATTTCTTCTCGGGGGGGGGGGGGGGGGATCGCCCCCACCGCCCCCCTTTAATCCGCCCCTGTGTGCCGCCCGCCTTAGCATCCAGACAGGGGGCTTTGCCCCTGACCTCCTCCAGCTGGCATGGGTCCGACTACGGCGGACCCTCGTCATTTCTTAAATAATAACTTTTAAATAAAAATGTATCATATAAATAATTTATTTTTAAATAATGTATAAATTAAATTTAGTTTCTATAAAATACAGTAGGTAGCACCACTTTATTAATTTGAAGAATTTTCATTTTAATTTTAAGATTTCAATTATAAAAAATAATAATATTTGATTTAAATTAAATAAATTCAAGAAGAAAAATAATTAATTTTAGAATTTTTTAATTTTTTTTTTAACTTTAACCATTTGTATAGATTTTGAGTGTAGACAGGGAACAGAGTGTAGATTTGCCATCTTGCAACACATGTCTTGTCTAACATGGTTTCTCAAACCTCATTCATTCATTAATATGATCGATATTAAAATTTTTTTATTCTAAAAAAATTCTTTTTTTTAATGGTTGTGAATTTTTATTATTTTAAACCTTTCAATCAAAGTACAAAGCAATGAAATGGCATATACACACTGTTTGTATTTTTGTAGTGATGTTTTATGGAGCACAAGGTTTAGGTGATCCTTATAAAATATTAGGGGTGCATAGAACTGCTCTCCCTCAAGAAATAAGAAAAGCTTACAAGAAGCTAGCGATAGAATGGTATGTATTATTTTATTAAGTTTAATATAAATTTAAACAACTGTCTCTTCTTCTTTCATAATTATAATTCATTGTCTTCCCATTTTAATTATAATTCCCAAAAACATTTATTATTCATTTGTATTTTGAACTTTAATGAAAGATAAAATAAATTATTTATTTCAGAATTATAGGTGATAATAATAAAATGATTGATTTATTTTATTTTTTTAATATTTATTATTTCTCTCAATAAACCTCTATTTTCAATTTATGTATAATTTTGTTATATTTTTTTATTATATATATATAAATGAATGAATTGGTTTAATTAAAAAATTTTCTTTAATTATATTTTTTTTAATTTTCAGGATGAAAGTTTATATTTTCTCAATTTCATTTATAATACACTACTTGATTTTCAAATAATAATTGTCATACTGTTTGAGGATTTTTATGTCTCTCGTGATTTGGTCACCAATGACAAATCTCAATGATTCACTATTTAAAAATAATTGTTTTAATTTTAATTTTAATTTATTAAGTGATTGTATAGAGATGATCATATTAATTAAAAATAGGCTATTTGGGGAGACAATTAGCTAATTGACCATTTAAGGATATGATGCATGATTGAAAGCAATCTAGTTTTTCAAATCCGTTTCAAAGCCAAAATTTAAGCAATAATTTAACTAATAAAAAGAAAGTAACTGTCGGAAACGATATCTCATTAGTCTATGAGCCATTCCTAAAGAAAAATTGCTTTCAATATCTTTTCGAACCATAAGACCTGCTAAAGAAAGGAACTTCTTCTTCACATAAATTAAAAATATTTCTTTAATTTACATAATATCAAATGCTACAAGTGACTATTCATTAAATAATCATATTATTAAAGGAGGTAGGAAAATGATTAATAATATAACTAGACCCTAAAAAAATATTTGTACCTGCGCTCACTAATACACCTTTAAGCTAGAAGAATAGGATTTACCTGGGATCTTCTGTTTATTTCTTCTAAATTAATATTTAAATTTTTATTTCTAGGCACCCGGATAAAAATAATGACCCATCAGCTGAAACCAAATTCGTTGAAATTAATCAAGCTTATGAGGTAAATTAATTTGAAGAAACAAATTCAGGTGTTTTAATTATGTTTAATATATTTTTTATTATCATTTTAGCTTCTTTCTGATCCTGAGCGTAGAAAACATTATGATAAATTTGGAATAACAGAAAATGGCCCGCAATTTCATCGTAAAAATGAGTATTCTCAATATAGAACATTTGACCCTTTTGAAGATCTTTTTGGATTCCCTCAGGGTTTCGATTTCAAATTTGAGAGCCGAGACATTTCTCTTTTTCATAAACTCAGCATCACCACAAGGTAAAAAAATTAATTTGCATCCAAGACATTCTCTGAATATTAGAAGACCTAATCTTAATCCCACTCGAAAACCCTGTAAACAAAATGTTTCCCCTCCAAGAATCCCTTACTAAATCAAAAAGAATTTCTCGGACTAGATACTTGACTGATATACCGTGCCATGTAGACCCTTGGGAAGGGGAAAAGGAATATGCAGCAGGCTTACTTTATCATCACATCATTTATTCTTTCTTTTTAATTTTTTTCATGCCTTCCATCTCGTTTTCTATAAAGAAATAAAAACCTGAATAATGAATTAATATTACACATATTAACATACCCATATTTTTTGTTTTTTTTTTTATCGTAACATTTTAAAATGTTGCAACATTGCCTATTTACTACTCCAGCCTCCTTTCCACTTCTTGGCAAACTCGGTTTGGAAGGGATGGGGTACCCCATTTTTCATTTATTTTTCTTTAGAGGGTTAGAATTTTAGGAGAATGGGAGAAATCATGAGGGAGTATTGCTTTCAATAATTTTAATATCCCATTCAAATACGATTTTACGTAGCAAAATAGTAAAATATGCACAAGAGTAAATACGGGGGGGGGGGTAATTACCTCCTTCTCGGGGAGGGAGGGGAGAGGGGTAATTACCTCCTTTCCCCTCCCCGAGATTTGAGAAAATTATAATTTTTTCTTTTTGAGAATTAAATTTTATTTTTAATATAAAACTTTAAAAATTAATACTTAAAAAATTTTATTTGTATAGTTTAAAGGGAAAGTGGTGTTGGTTTTACGTGAAACATATTTATAAGAAAAATATTATATATATATGTGAGGTTTCAATAGGTTATAAATGAAAGAATTGTTAGATTTTACAACTCGATATATTCGGGCTATTAACAGTCTATGTACTCCTGAGGATGGGTTAATAGCCCGAAATATATCGAGTTGTAAAATCTAACAATTGTTTCATTTATAACCTTGTGAAATCTCACATTTATTAATTTCTTATTTGATTTGTATATATATTCTGGTAAACAAGTACAGAATGCACCTTTAAATTACGAAAGTAAGAAAAAATTGTATGCTGTGCGACAGTCATACCAGATTCCCCCCCCCCCCCCCAGAAACTCCTCCGGATCCGCTCTTGAATATACATATACTTCTCCATTTCTCAGCTCCCAAAACAAGAAAACTTTATACGTATAGAAGGGACAGGAGGAAACTTTCACCTCTCTTTCCTTAAAATACTTTTTTAACATTAATTAAAATTTATCCATTTTATTATATTATAACCTCATAAGCTTTCTCCTTGCTTTTTTTTATTCGTTATCAACTCACATTATATGTAAAAAAAAAAAAAAATTATTTTTATTAAACTACTACTAAAATTGATAATTTTGTCTGTGCAGGGCATATGAAAATAAACTGGTGCCCAAATCGTATCGATCACCTCAGCTTGTGCTCTTTTATACCGATTGGTGCGTCGCCTGCTTTCAGGTGCCACATTTTATATATTAACACCTATAAATAATTATTTTTCATTTTTTTTTTTTTTTTTTTTTTTCATTTTAAAATTCATTTTCTCTAGACCTAAATTAGATAATTCGCTTACTATTTTTACATGAAATGAAATCTTTTTTGCTTTGCTTATTTAACTTTATATTTGCTTATTTCAAGCTTTTTATTAATTTTATTGTATAATAAATATAAGAAATAACCAGCATCATCAGCTTGGTCCTGGGATATTTTTTTTTTTTTTTTTTTGAGAAGGGGGACTTGAATGTTTTTCAAATTAACAATTTTAGTCCTTTAGTAGGACCGCCTGCTTAAGGGGAACATTTTCATTTCTTTTAAATCAATTTAATTAATTAGACATGTTATTCCTTTTAGGTAGAACCTGTTTGGCGCCGAGTCCTGGATGAATTAGAGCCATTGGGTGTGGGAGCAAGCACCGTTCACACAGAAAAAGAACAACTTCTTGCAAGAAAATTAGGAGTACATGGATTACCATGTTTAATTGTACTTCTTGATGGACGACCAGCAGTTTATAAGGATTCCCTATATTCTGTACAAAAAATTGTTGGTGAGTAATCTATTTGGTCTTTCTCAGTGAATAAAGAGTTTCCATCGTAAGATTTTCTTAAGGATCGGTTCTCTCTACCATTCTATTATTTCTTATGTACAGTGAGGGTCAATATTAAGTCCCACCTATGCATTTTCTACTTGTTGTTTGTTTGTAGATGGCCGTAAGGATGATCAATTTTAATATAAGAACATGGACCAAAAATAAATACTTTTGCGTTTTATCTGTTTTATTTGTGAATATTTCGATTTCACTGACATAGAATCATCCTCAGTACAATCAACAGATGTTTTGCAAATCGTCAATTCCTCCCATCCAATATGACAAAACTGAGCATTCCATGATTGCAATTTTCATAATCAATTATTATAATTATATATATATATATATATATATATATATATATATTCTCGAAGGTTTCCGCGACTAGATGTATGCGAAGATAAGTTTTCTCGGCCCGAGAAAAAAAAAATATATATATTTATATACATTTTAATTATGAAAATTGCATTCATGGAATGCTCAGCTGTTTTGTCATATTGGATGGGAGGAATTGACGATTTGCAAAACATCTGTTGATTGTACTGAGGATGATTCTATGTCATTGAAATCGAAATATTTACAAATAAAACAGATAAAACGCATAAGTATTTATTTTTGGCCCATGTCCTTATAAAAAAATTGATTTTCTACTTGTGATTATTTCATTGTTTTTATAAAAGAAAATGAAAATCGTTATTGGAAAATTTTCTAGGTTTGAACCATGGAAGTTTTCATTAAAAAATATATAATATTTTTATATAAACAATGAAATAATCACAAGTAGAAAACGCATGGGTGGGACTTAATATTGTCCTTCACTGTACTTCTGATGATCTACACAAAATAGCAAATACCTTAAGATTTTTTCATATAAAATCTTGTGTTTTTTGTAGGTTATCTATTAATTAATAAGTTCATTCCGATGAGTTTGTTTATTACTCAGAAAAACATATACCGTATATGTTCTTCAAGACTTTCGCGAATGAATGTACCATGGTATGTGAAGATGAATTTTCTAGAGTTAAGGCGTGTTGTTTGTTGAGATTTGTTCGGCATTTCTGCTCTCCATTTGGAGATGGAGCCATTGCCCAGAAAATTGTATTCTTGATTAATGAGGGAATCCCCGAATTATATCACATTGTACAGTCAGTGGTCGCTACAAGTACCGGATCTGCTCTAGAGTGGAGTCTTGAGCTTAGTCAATCAAACCAATATTTTTAAAATAAATAAATTATCTTTTTTAATGCAACTGAAGGGTAAAAGCTACTTTAAAGAAAATACTTCAGAAAGCTCAAAGTTCTCACTTTTGAGCAGATCAGGCACTTGTGGCGCCCACTGTACCACTCTTAATTGGACCAATATGTGAGTAATCTCTGAGACATACACTAACCCGACTTGGGGACCAGCAAGACTGCGACCCCGAAAGCAAACCTCCTCTACCATTACTTCTTAATCCTACACTTTTGAAAATGGCTCCAAAAGGACAGTTGAAACGTCCAGTAAATCTTAAACGCGTCTCAAACTGAGAAAATTTATCTTCACATATACGTATAGAGAGGGACAATATTAAGTCCCACCCATGCGTTTTCTACTTGTGATTATTTCATTGTTTTTAAAAAAATATTATATCTAAATATTTTTCGAGATCTATTATTTGAATAAGATAATAGTATTCAAAATACCTCGATTCGGACTTTAACTGAGTCATAGATATAAGGGGAAGTGAGTTTTATTGGTGCAGGTCGAGGGTCCGGTGGCCTGGTGCAATGGATAGCACGCCTATGCTCCGGAAAGGCGGAGATCCTGGGTTCGATTCCCGGGGGCCATGGGATGTTTGGCCTCATCAATAAAAAACACTCACATGTCTTGTTAAAAATATTATATATTTTTTAATGGAAACTTTCATGGTTCAAATCTAGAAAATTTTCAATAAAGATTTTCATTTTCTTTTATAAAAACACGGAACAAGTAGAAAACGCATGGGTGGGACTTAATATTGACCTTCACTGTACATATATGTATATAATCGTGGGGTTGATTGAAGGTGGTCTCTAATACTTTTCTTCTTTTTTGTCGATTTTTCTCTAAAATCAACTTGTTTTTCGTTTTCTTAAATTGATCCAATTCTAACAGTCAAAATTGTTCAGTAAAATTTATTCGTCCAAATAAAAATTTTCACAAGAAAGAATGAAATGACCGTACTTTTTTTTTTATTTTAGAATTTGTCCGCAATAAATTCCCATATAAATTGGTGCAACCAGTGACCGATGATACAGTTGATACTTTCCTTAGTGGTTGGAATGATAATCGAATTCGAGCGCTTATTTTTGAAAGACAAGAGACAGTCCGCTTGCGCTATTTACTTATGGCTTTTTATTATAGAGATCGAGTCGCTTTTGGGTAAGAAGTCAGATTTATTTTATGAATTAAATAAATTGTTTAAAACGTTTTTTATACAGATTTGTTCAGCTTACATCACCAAATACCCAAAAGATTGTTCAACATTACCAAGTACCCTTGGATATTGAATCTTTACTCTTATTTAATGAAAATTCTCAAAGACCGACTGCTAGTCTCAGCATGGCTGATATTCCAGTCAAAACAATGAGAGATGTGATTGACAATAATAAATATTTACTTTTGCCTCGACTTTCCTCTCAAGTAAGCTTTCTTTTTATTCTATTATAGTTTAAAGGTTTCGAGATTTCTCCAATGAACAAGCAGCTAGTAGTTTTTCAGTTTATATTTATTAATTAATAAGGATACCGGAGGGCAGCCAGAAAAAAAATCAAATCAAAACAAAATAAATTTCTTTATTTGATTGTCGGACGTTTCGAGCGCAAGTCGCGTTGAAAATGAATATCAACATTCAGCTATATACCTCCTTCAAATAAATATAAATTGAAAAAGCTACTAACTACTTGCTCAATGGAGAAATCCAGAAACCTTTAAACTACATATTATCAGAGATATACCTCCCTCAAATATACTACTATTCAGAAGAATCTGCTTATCCGGCCTTGAATTATACATCCCGGTTTTTTGGGCCAAATTATTTGAGGCTCTCTTTTATCCTAATCTAATTTTTTTCAATAAAATAAAAATCGGTAAGGGGCTTGTATTGATGTTATTATAAATTATTAAAATTTTAAGTGAAGATTTTGATAATTATCTAAAGAATGTACGTGTATGTGGCTTTAATAAAAAAAAAAAAAAGTAATTTTAGAATAAATTTGAAACATTGAAGCTTCGAACTCTTTGGAAAAGATTTGTAGATTATTTCATTTATTTTTTAATTTTAACCAATGTTTATAGGCTATGCTGGATGCTTTGTGTCCTGTGGAATGGGCCCGTCCTAGAAAACGTCTTTGCGTAGTTCTCATTTCTGAAAACACTCCGTATCACGATGAACCAAGACAAGCACTTAGACAACTCGCACAAGATGCTCACTACAGTCCTGATCGGGTTCGATTTGCATATATTTACAAAGAACGTCAGCATGAATTCGTTGCTGCCTTAACCAGTGGTAAAAAGATAATTCATATTTTATTTATCTAGAATAATAATTCATATTTTATTTATCTAGAATAATAATTCATATTTTATTTATCTAGAATAATAATTCATATTTTATTTATCTAGACTAAATTAACTAGTTGTTTTTTGATGGCTGGATATTATATAGGATGTGGTATATGGGTAGCCAAGGTAAAATAATAAAGCAGTTGTTAATGTAAGATATGTAATGTATTGACCACCTCAGTCTGAATAAAAGTCTATATTTTGTCGACGTTTCGAGGGCCGATCGTACTCTTCAGGACGAAAATTGACCTCCAAACAGTAGACAGAATTTTTCAAGAGAATATAAATTGGTAAAAACGTCACACTGCCATGTCAACTAACCTGACAATTTGACATCAATTTTTATACTGATGAAGAGTGCGATTCGCACTCGAAACGTTGACAAAATATAGACTTTTACTTTATTTTTCCCCTTGACTGCCCATATACTACATCCTTTTATTAAGGTTAATAATAATATTAAAGGGCAAATAAATTTTTCATTTAAATATTACTAGTATATAGGCCTACATGTAGTTTAATATTATGTTTTTTTTAGGTGTTGGAGCAAATGGTGATTCTGAAGATGGTAGCACATCTAATACAGGTGGAGCTCCTGAGGAACCTAGTTTACATATCGTAGTGATCTGGCGAAGAGACGCTTCGCATTTGAAATATGAATGGGCTCCGCACGAATGGCAAGCTTCTACAAATAATGAATGGAATGAAACCCGAGCTCAACTTGAATCTACCATTGAAAGACTCTTACGTACTTCAGAGGCTCTCAGCTACGAGGCAGTTGTTAATGTAAGACTATTTTCAACATTTATTGAGTGACGTCTTAAGGCTGCTGCAAACTTGACAAGCATGCACGTGCAATCTTTTTATACAAACAAACTGTAGCGTCTGTAGGAGAATTATTTTGCGCAAGCAAAATTCTCCGCCATTTTATAGACGTCTTGACATTTGATATTTATTTATTACATATATATTAATTCATTTAATATTTCAATATTAATATTTATTGTGTCCCTGTTTAAAGCATGTGGCTTGTTATCTTCGATTAAATAACCTTCCAAGTTTGACATTTTTAGGTTAATGTGCGGCATAAGCTGTTTCTTGCAAAAGCATGCTTGTGCCGTGTGGTGCCGAAGGAAATTTGTGCATGCTTGTACAGTGACCGCCACAATTAAATCCCCACCTGGGAGATAGAGCCTTAAGTATAAGGGATAGTATATGGTATATAGTGAAATAATTTTAATACCGAAAAGGTAAAATAAAAGTATCTGTACCAGATTTTATTTTACCTTTTCGGTATTAAAATTATTTCACTATATACGGTATACTTTACCATATACTCAAGGTTCTAGCTTACAGGTGGTGACTTAATTGTGGCGCTCACTGTACAAAAGAATTGCACCTGCACGCTTGTCAAGTTTGCAGTTACGTGGGTAGCTCTAAATCTAATAGTTTTTTGCTATCAGTTCCCATCAAAAATCCTATTTTCCCATCTAAAACCTAGGATAAATTACAATTTAATATTCATTTACAGGAGTTGATAGATGAACACGCTCAGGGTGTTGCCACTCGTTTAGTCAATCGACTTCTACTCACAGTTGAATTTTTCCGTGATAATGTTACCAAAGACCAAATCTTGCCAGTTCTCTCAGTTGTTGCAACATTAGTTCTAATTCTGGCAGCTGGATATCTTATGGCATATCTTGTGTAAGTACATACTTGAAAGAATTCTGATAATTAATAAATAATTTATTTAGCTTTAGATTACCTCTCGCTTTTTGTTTGTTTTTTTTTTACTTTCCTCATTCTAATATACGGTTGTATATGTTACCCTTTGCTAATAAATATATATTTTGACTGATGAAGATTGGGGGCATCCCATTAGTGAAGTGGATGAATAAATAAAATTCGGAGATGATTTTCAGGCCAATTTATTTGGATTAACTCCTTCAGCTATGGGTCTTCGCTTCTGAGCCAAAAAGACTCCTTCAGGACCATGCGGAGTCAAGAAAACAAATAGCCCTCAATTTTGTCATTAAAAGTTGTGGTTAATCACGCTGGTACACATGAAGTAAAAAGGCATTGGAGCCAGACGAAGAAGGAGTCGTTGACCCATAGCGGAAGGAGTTAATCCAATAAATTGGCCTGAAAATCATCTCCGGTTTTATTTATTCATCCTCCTCACTATTTATTTCAGTCTCGTCTATGGTTTAGAGAATTATATAATATATATATAATTATATACAATTATAATATATTGGCATAAACTAAAAACAATTAATATAGATTATCAAGCTGGTTACTTGTCATATTTGAGAGGATATCACACACACAACACAGGAGAAATTACAAAATTTTTTATATAAAGAAATTATACAACATACATAAAAAACAAACTAAATTGCACATGAGATACCATATACATATATTATAATATTAAAATTTACCTCAGCTCTTAAGTTACAAAAGATTATATTGGATGTTGTTAAAATTATATAATTCGTTTATTCTATTGATAATGAAAATAAATATATATATATATATTGGAACTTAAGAGCTGAGGTAAATTTTGAATATTAATATTATATTATTATGTATATGGTTTACTGATGCACTTTTTCAGTTTTTTCGATTTTCTCAAAATTCGCTACAACGATTTTGATTAAAATTAAAAAATCAATTATTTTTTAGAAGCTCTTTAAAATGTATATTCTCATTTTACCATTGAAATCTTTTGAAGACCACTCTACTCTTGTACTAGTACTCTCTGGCCAATTTTTATTAAAAGCTTATTTTCACGCCTCAGGTGGGTGCCTAACTTAAATATAAAATTCCAACCTCCTAGCTCAATTCCTTCATGCTTTAAATTGAACATAGACAGACATACAGACAGACCATATCGCGAAAACCACTTTTTTGGATTCAGGGGACCTCAAAACATGTATATTTATCAAAATCTCGACATCGAATTTTTGACATGAAACCAATACTCTCTTTCTATATATACTGTATATTACATATATACATAGGTAAGAGAAAGTAAAAACTATAAAACTGTCAAAAAATTTGTTATTAATTTCTATCCTGTTTACCATAGGCGATTAGAGGAAGAAAATATAAAGAATCAACCAAAACGTCGAACAACTTCTGAAAGATCTAAAAGTTCGACCGCAGATACCGACTCCCTTGGTAACGACTCTCTTGGGCATAATAATAACAGAAAATGGACGACTGGTAAGAGAACGAAGTTAGTTAGTTACTTGATTCTCTCTCTATTGTATTATTTCCTTAGATTTTAAAGGTTTAACTAAAACACCTTCGACACCGCAATTACGGCTACATGAGCTTCGCGCAGAGACATATAATGGCATGGTGAGATTGATTAAACCCGGATGTCGTACTCTCGTCCTTTTGGTTGATTCTCAATCACGTAATAAACTCTTACCTGACTTTCATAGGATGGTTTGGCCATATAGAAAGTAATTATTTATATAATATTAAATTTATATACTAAAAAGATAAATGTTATTATCTTATTCAATATTTGTTTAGGAATAAAACTCTGATGTTCGGACATCTTTCATTGGATAAAGGCCTTGAGTGGTACAAGAATCTTTTGACACTTTCATTGCCTGAACCAAGGGAATTGAATATTAATCCAAGAAATTGTATTGGAACTGTTCTGAGTTTGAACGGTCATCGCAAGTATTTTTGCATGTACCATGCCAAGCATCCAGAATGTGTCAAGGGAAAAGGCTCAAAGGTAAAGCAAAACTTCTTTTTAGAATTTCTTTCTTCTTATCTTCGGAGTAGTGGCTGTGAGATATATAGATGGATAATTATGGGCCAGGAGCAGCCAATAAATAGACTCTGTATGCAGGTTCAATCACCTGAGACTTTTCGGTTTTTTTTTTATTTATGAACCATCTTCAGTCCTTAGTTTGGAAAAGTATATATAATTGCACAGAGTTAGGCAGTGTTATCATTTGGCATATACATTGTTGTTTCGTCATCATTGATATATGATACTCACTAGTGTAACCATCGAAAAAATTTTTGACCTGGGAATAAATATTTGTTATGTCATTACAAATGTAATTTTGATGTCGAAACAACAATGTATATGGCAAATGATAACTGACTAACTCTGTGCAAGCCCCCGGGTGTGGCGTAGTAGGTAGCGCGCCTACCTCCTATACCAAACGTCGCGGGTTCGGACCCAGGCAGTCCCATGATTTTATTTAAGCCATTTGGATACCAGATGGCTTAAATAGAAATGCCTCAACCCACAATAGATATATTCTCTACAACGGTTATCGTCAAAGTCTTAAATGGCCTGAGTTGCCGAAAAGACTGTATGAATGTGTGTGTGAATGTGAGTGTGAATGAGAAAAAAAGTGTGAATGTTTAAAAAAAAAAAAAAAAAAAAAAAAAAAACTCTGTGCAATTATATATACTTTTCAATCTGTAAGCAATGAGCAAACAAATAAATCATTTTATTTTTTTTATGTTTTTTTTTATTACTTTTCAATCTAAGGACTGAAGATGATTCTTAAATAAAAAGAACTGAAACGTCTCCGGTGATTGAACCTGCATACAGAGCCTTTTTATTGGTTGCTCCTGTCCATCTTTTATTAAGTTCTTAATTAAAAAATAATATCATTAAAAATAAAAAATTCCATGTTTTGTATTATTTAAAATTGTCAGGAAAAAGGAATTTCGTAATCATTTATTATAGAACTGGTGTAAGTCCCATTTGAGGTAGGTGGCTTAGCAGATGTTTGCCTGTCAGTAGCCTGTTATTTTGCATTTGTTTATATTACGTGTCAAGAGTTAGTCGGTTAGGTTACTTATTAGTATAAAAATATCAAGCTGTTATTACTTTATATTCCCCCGGTGCGTCATGAATATTTCAAAACACTGCCACATGCAGAGCATAAGTAAATACTACGAATCTTGTATCTTGTAATTTTAACAATGTAACAGGGCCGGAACTACGAGATTTTATAGGGGGGGGGCAAAATTTAATTTGCTGCCCCCTTAAAATTTTCTATACAAAATTCATATTATTTTACCTTTTTTTTTTTTAGTAAATCTTTCTTTAATTGCCGCCCCGGACACATGCACCCAGTGCCCCCCCCCCCAGATTCGGTCCTGTTCTAACCTTTAATTTTCTCGAAACAAGAGAAAATGGACTTACACCACTTTCAAAAGATATAAAACAGCACATGATTTGTTCATTAAGACTAAAATCATTATTTTTTTGTTTAGCGAATGGTTAAAATGACTCGACATTTGGGCAACAATAATGACCGAACAAACACGTCTGCTGCTTTTATGGGTTTTGAGACTAGCGAGAGTGAAGACACAGATACATCGGATCTTGAACAAGGAAGCAGAGCACTTGACCAGGTGATCGATCGATTCATCATTTATATTTTATCACAGGTATTAGAATAATAAAATAATATGTGTGCGCAAAAAAAAAAACAAAACAAAAAAACAGGATGCTAATTTTTTTGGGAGGTTTGTTAGTCGAAACTTTTTCTACTACCCTTTTTTTTTTTGTTGAATTTTTTTTATGAGTCTAAAGAATTTGTAAGCCCTCGGGTTGTGCTGAGTTAATAGCGCGCCTACCTTGTATACCAAGGGTCGAGGGTTCGGATCCCAGACAGTCCGATGATTTTATTTAAGCCATTTGGATACCAAATGGCTTTTTTAAGCCTTTTTCTTCTTCTTCTTCTTTTTAGAATGCCTGGACCCCAATATATATATTTTCATAATAACGGTTATCGTCTTATATGGCCTAAGTTGCCGAAAAGACTCTATGTATGTGTGTGAATGGAAAAAAAGTGTGTTTTTTTTTAAATTAAAAAAAAAAAAGAATTTGTAACCCATAGTTAGATTACAAATAAGAATTATTAATTCCAATAAGAAATATAGATTATGTGAAAAATTTTTAAGTTATAAAATTGGTTCAATTTTTAATTTAAGGAAACATCATTATTTGATTGAATTTTTAATTTAAATTACCATAAATAACAAACTACTGTATATATAAATGGTCTTTCAATCCGTGTCAGGAATTAATTAAAATTCATATTTAATAAATTAAAACGCGCCTAAAAAAGGAGGTAGTTGAACCACGGATCTGCCGATTTGTACTCAGCCTCCTCTACAACTAGATCACAGAGCTGAGATCAAATCGAAAGATCCGTGCTTCAACTACCTATCTTTTTAGGCGTTTTGATAATAGAGTTATTTTTATAGAACATAAATATACCATATAATATATATATATATATATTATATACCTTGGCCAAAATACTAAAATATATCTTCCTATATTCAAGAGATTTAAATGAAAAATTGTAAAATCCCACATTTAGTTAATAAATTAGATTTAGAAAAATAATATAATATATTACAATGGATTTTTAAAAAGATTTATTAAATAAGGCAAAATCTAATCGCCAAACCAAGCAGAAAAAAAACAAATTTAAAATTTACAAATATAATTTCATGTAAACTGCATTTTGAGATCGAGCAGGAGACCAAGATTATAGTATATATATATCTATATTTTCCTACCTTAAATAATTTCTATCTTGATTTTTAGGCAAGTCTTTTGGACTCAAAATACGGCAATGTTGTGTTCCAAGGCAATCTTCTAGACGGTTTTCCCAATTGGCTCGACCGTTTATTCGAAGGTTCCACGCATCGTTATTATATTAATTATTGGCCGGATTTTACGCCAAAGTAGCCCATTTTCAAAATTCATTTCAAGCCTCATCTCTCAGACACTAGGTATTTGTTAAATTTGATATATATATATATATATATATCTTTAATATTTCTATAATTCTCCTTCTCTGTGTTTTTCAGTGGAAAATTGTTATTTATTTTAAATTTTATATATTTTGGGCTAATCATTTAATTAAGTTCAAGTGTCTGATGAATTGAATCACTGTCATAAGTGCGGAGATCCCTCTTCTCCCCGCCCATTCCAGGGCACCTACGCCCACTTTACGAGCACTTTAAAGGCTCCAGTTAAAAAAAAAAGACTCAATTTATTATTTTCTTTATTTTTTTTTTTTATTCAGAGATAAAAATTATTTATCGAGATTTTTATATGTTGATTTTTATTTCTTTTTAATGGAATGTTTTAAATTTTTATTAATTTATGTTTTCTTATTATTATTATTCTTGAATGTTTGGGCGCTTCGTTGATAAAGGCGTTAGGTTTTTTTTAAACTGGAACCTTGTATTTTAGTGCCTCACTTGTTTTAGATGTGTGAGTCTTTATGCATAAACACAAATTAGGAGCCGACTAATGCTCCATAAGACAAAATCTGTGTACATATTTAAAGAACTTTTATTAGATACAAATAAGGGAAGGGACGATGTATGTTGTTTATTTTAAAAGAAATATTGGTTCTGTGTTTGACAAAAAAAAAAATTTTAAAATATATATCAAAAAGAAAAATGACCAGAATCTCGTTGTTATATCGCGTCAACGCGTTTGTTTCCTCTTTTGGGGCAGATTTTATTGTTGTACCTTATAATAAAGTACTATTAATTAGATTGCATGCAATACAAGAGTCTCTTAATAAAAGAATTAATAATAGATATTTAACAATCGAAAAAATTAATTTTTAAATGGTACAAAAAAGAGACCGGGGTCTAAATGTCCTCAGATACCTCGAGTAAATTAAAAAAAAAAAAAAAAAAAAAATGAAAATATTAAATATTTTGTAGACGAGGTTATTATCAGCTAGCAGCATCCTCTCGTCGAGCCTGAGTTATTTGTAGGTGTCAATTTAAATTAAAATTTTTTTTTATAAATTTAATTTTTTTATTTTATCTTTTCTAGGTTTAGTGAAATTAATAGATCCATATATATATATCCAAAATTATCTATTGGATTTAATCTTTAGGTCCTATAAACACATATTCTCTATAAACAGACGTTAAAATTTAACATCATAAACTGGGTGTTAAAAAGTAGAGACGTTAACATTTTACTTTTTAGCACCAGGTGTTAACGATCTATAAGAAGATTCTGTTTGTTCGTGTTTTTACACTTCCCGATAATCTCTCGCGCATGCGCATTACTAACTTGTTGTTATTCTCAATCTAGTAGGCTTATCTGACTTACCAGCGTTAAAAAAATGCTATTCTCCAAGGAAAAAAACTATACTAGGAAACAGCTAAGTTTTAATGCGACGTTAACATGTTGCTTTAATCTCAAAGCTGTTAAAATCATATCCTTATGGTGTTAAAATGAATTAAAGCTGATTTCAGATGTTAAAAGTTAACGTTTTTGCTTAGAGAATAGACCTCATTCTAATTTTAAAAGTGAGGGAAATTTAAAAAAAGAATCCATTGTTACCAATGAATAGGAATGCTGTTTTTCTCAAATTCAGATTATGATTGTAGTTTTATGTTCAACTATCCCCAAAAAAAAAATTTCGTACAGTTTTCTTAAATATCTTAAATAATGATTCCTTGTAATATATAATTATATTTATATTTATATAGACTATAAGAAAATTGTAAGAAAATTTTGTTTAGAATAGTTGAACATAAAACTACAATCATAATATGAGATTATAGGTCCTGAAGATGAAATTCAATTTTGAGAGTGAATATATTGCAATTACACTCGACCTAGAAAAGATAAATAAAAAAATTAAAATTATTAAAAAGACTTTAATTTAAATTGACAGCTACAAATAACTCAGGCTCGATGAGAGGAAGCTGCTAGCTGATAATAATTAAATGGAAAAAAATTGACTTTGAAGTTGAATTTGCATTTATATATTTATAATTATATATTTAATAATCAAAATACTTTTTTTTTACATTTTTAATACTCTCGTATTGCATACAAAAATTATAGGAACTTCTAGATTTCTCTAACTTCTTCTAATGATTAGTATTAATTATATTATGATTCATATTTCTATATATCCATAGACATCCTTTTTATGATTGTTCTATGCTAGTTTTATGCCCGTTCTTGACGGCAGCTTTTCGCCATATCGACAATCTCGCCGCTAAAATTCCTTGCAGTTGATTTACTAATAAAATTTTTTCTAAAAATAAAGGACTTGTAACAAAAAAAAAATACTTGGTGCTTTTAGGGCATCTTAGAAAATCTTGAGTGACCAAACATATTAAAGTTAGAAATGTTTGGCCTCTTTTATAAAATATTTTAGAATTTTATATGAACATTGATGATTACTCTGGGCTGTATTTGGCCAATAGCTGCTGCCAATTTTTTATCATACGTTTGTTTCCTAATTTAAAAAAAAAATGAATATTTAGAATTTCTAGTCATATTTATTTTATTTATTAATATATCATTTTTTTTTAAATCATATCAATAGTCATTTTTAAATACTTTTATTACTCATAAGATATAATGTTAGAAGTCAAATGGTGGATATTTATGAGAGGCAATTGATTTATAATCTTGTCCAAAAGCCATTTTTTTACAATTTTACCCTCCTAGTATAGCTCTTTTGAAATTCTTCTTTTCGATTAAATGGAGATTAGCTGAAGGGCGACGCTCGCATAATATATATATATATAGCCTCCTGAGAATCATAGTGGCAAAAGTCCGAAATTCAACCATTTGAGAAAAGGCGTTTGAAAGTTATACGAAATTTATTTTTGACTTCTTCACCATTTTATTTAATTATTATAGGTTGGATATTAATGATTTTTATATTTTTAGATTAAAAAAAAAAATTTCAATGTGCTCTCCTGAAGCCCCTTAACTTCGTTTGGTAGGCCTAACTCAAAAATTGAATTTTCGGGCTTTCGCCACTATGTTCTCAGCAGGCGATATATTTATTTATTTACTTTTATAAGGAGATCTAGAGATATAATTATTTGAAATTTCATTGCTCTAAATATTTATTTGATTATATCCCGGTTTGGTTCAGCAAATTGGTCTCCTATACAAACAAATTAACTTGAACCAAAATTAGTTATTTTATGGACATAATTTTTAAATAATTACCTCGTTCATCTTCTTATATTAACAGAGGCAGAGCAAACCCTTAGACTAATCAAATGCTATTTTTAAGTATTGTAAAGTTTACTTGAACAATTAAGGATATTACACAATAGATCTATACTAGGATTTAATCTTTTTTACTATTTTATTTATAATATTTAAAATAAAATTACTCTATAGGAATTTTCTCTGTGACTATATTTATAATTGAGTTGCCATTTATATTTATGTATTTTTTTTTTTTTTATTATTTAAATAATACATAATTTTCAGGAAAGAAATTTTTTATATATCTTATTTGTTTTTCAAAAATAATTTTTTTTTATCAAAATAAAACATAATTTTTGTGTATTACATATTTTAATGAAAAATAAAAGACAGTTTGTTTTTAACATAAAATTTTGTATATAAACAGTATATAAATATATACATTATTTTATGCCAGAAGAGTCTTTTATTGAAAATTTAATTCATTTTTTTTTTGAACATGACAAAAATTTTATTCACAGGGAAGCAAAATGATTTCCCAATTTTTTTTTTATAGTCTTATTATTATTTTTCAGACACCAAAAAATATTGTCATTTTTTTTATAATAGCTTATAATATTTATTTGACCTTTTCTGTATCAAAAACCTTAATATATTTATGATTTTATTATTTTTATGTTTCTTTTTTTTGTTTCAGTTGATTTTTTTAAGAAAATAAAAATTATTTTCTAATACTGGGAGGAGTAGAGTATGGGGTTGGAGAATAATTAACCAACAGTTTATCTGAACACCTGACGTCTTTTATTTAGCAGATATTTCTGCTTTGGACACAGAGAGCGGTCAGCAGCTTATAGAAGGCACCTCATAAACATGTACAACCCCCTAAGGCATTTGAAATTAGACCAAGTCCACCTTTTACTTCCTCTCGGCACTGAAGATGATGCAGGTCATGTACATCGAAATATATGCTAAATAAAGGACGTTCTATATTATCAAAAAAGCTTATTTAGCATTGTCGGATTAAAACCAAATTTTTACCAGATAATTAAAATATGGGGAATGACTTCCCCGAGACTTTCTCGTATATTCTTTTGGAATTACGTCTGGGTGTGTGTGTATGAATGAATTTGTTTATATTTACATGTTTTTTTAATGACACCTGTATGATTTTGTTTTGATTTTTCTTTCCAAAATTAACGAAAAATGTCGTTTTCTTCTGTGATTATTTCAAAAACTATTCAGTTTTCAGAAAAATGTGTAAGAATAAAAACTTTTTAAAATTGAGTATTTTATCATAATATAACAAAAAAATTGAAAATTTCAAAATTTCTGAAAAAACTTATTAGTTAAAGTACTACTTCCAAGTGACGTATTTACTCCAAAAGTTTATAGAAATCTACAATCTTAGTGTAAGGAGCATATACCAAATTTCATCGATCTAGCTGTTTTGGTTTCTAAGCAATCGTGTTCACACACACACAGACATAATGCCCAAAATGGTATTTTTGGACTCAGGGAGGTTTAAAACGTGGAGAAACATCAAAATCTCGAAGTCGAATTTTTTTACGATTACAATACTTTCTCTATACGAGAAAGTAAAAATGAGTATTTTTTCTAAAGTTTCATTGAAATTGGAAAAGAAATAAATAAAATATTGACTATTTTGTAAATTGAGTTTTAGAATTCGGGATCCAGGATGGGTAAAGAGAGCGATCTATGGAGCGGCTCTCGTCTTGCATCCGGGATCCGGAATTCTAAAACTCAATTGATGGGATGTGGCTGTGAGATGTTCTCCACATCACATTAATTCTAAAACTCAATTTACAAAATAGTCAATATTCTATTTATTTCTTTGCCAATTTCAATGAAACTTTAGAAAAAAAACTCATTTTTTAATTACAAATCTCTGGTAAAAATTTGTTTTGATCAGACAATGCTAAATAAGCTTTTTCGATAAAATTGAGTGTTGATGTCATTAAGGTAAAAGGTAAAATTAAAATAATTCTGATCGAGCGCTATTTTGTGGTTAAACGATTTTATTTTACATAAACCCCTGCACATTTCTATATTTTAGGGATTCCTTTTATCTAATTTATCTTTAATTAACATAAAATAAGTGATATTTAAATGTAAATTAAAAAATATTTGATTTAATATGAAGAATTGTATATAGTCCCATTGGGTCCCATTAGCAAGCAATACCAAGGAGACTCCACGGGCGTCAAAAGCTCAAGGAGCCGAAAAAAAACGAATTCTCCCGAGCAGAATGGACCAACTTTGTTAATTCTAAGAACCTTGAGCCAGGTCATGCCTTCCTTCAAGTGTCTATCCATTTATTCCTTCACTATGAATAACAAAAATAATATTTGATGAAATTAATTTATCTTATGTCAAACATTAGATTGTTATATTTATTTCAAATATTTCTTTATAAATTTAATTTCTTTATAAATTTAAATAATAGAATTCAACAATCAACCATTCAAAAATTTCTGGTTTGATTTGGAAGTCGGGGAAATGAGAAAGGGGTGGGGAGTGGGAGGGGGAGGGGGAGGGCGGCGCCATCTTCCCTGTGTTGAAAGCCCTGAGTGACCGCCTCATTCGGTGTCATGGCTTCCTTCAAGCTTCTATCCATTCATTCCTTCACTATGAAATGCCTTCATTCAAAATCTCCTGGTCGCCGGTGTTCCATCTCTGCTCCTTTGCTTTACCTAAGGTATCTTTTGTATTTTACTCTCTCTTTTTATTATAAGGAGAGATAATTATATCCTTTAATGTCACTCGCTCTCTCCTTTCGGTTTAAAGATATAATCGGCACTCTGTTGCCTCAAATATCCCTCGCCTCTCCTTAATCATGTGCAAGATTTTCAGACAGCTTTTTTTATACACATACACATCTTTCTTTTTCCTTCTCCATTTGGGGATTACATAAATAAAAACTTAATTGTAAGAGATAATTATGAAATTTATAATTTTTAAAAAAAAAGTATAAAAAATTTTTTTTAATCCTCTTATACGGTATATTCCTATTTTGATCTCAAAATATCCATGGTATGTTTATAAATTTTATATCTTAATAAATAACCGACATTAATTATATGTCTACACAAAATATCTGCTGTGCGACTAGTGACACGAGATTTTTTAAATTAAAATTATTTTAATTTTTTAATTTCCCATTTAAATTCTAATTTCTAATAATTGATATTCTTTCTAATAGAAATAATTTGGATCGTTGCCAATAATCTATTAGTATAAGATTCCGTCCCCACCTCCACCCCCACTCTTCACCCCACTCCCAAAGTGCTTGACCAATCACCTTTATATACAATGGGAAGATCAAAGAGGCTTCAGTAGAGGGGGAGCAGTGATAAGGCAAGCACCTTCCGCGTTAAAAAAATTTCATCCCTCATTTAGAGAATGGCGTCGCTTGGGAGCAGACGTGTCCAAGTTGGGCTGCTGCAAAAAATTCGAGTTTCTTCTAAACTTTAAGGACTTTTAAGGTAAATTTCATTTCTCTTCGTACATTAATACTTGGTTTATTTTTTTAAATATTAGAAATATAAATCCCTCCACAAAAAAATTATTTATTATATATATAAACGTGATAATTGTGATTTTATAAAAATGTATTCGAATGAGCCAGTGTAGAAAAATAACAAAATATTTATATTCGGAGGTGGTCGGAGCTTGTTTCTAGGCGATAAGTGCTTTTATTTAATTAAATCAATTTAATCAAATAATAAAAGTAATTGAACTTAGGTTCTCTCTACCTGGCTCTCTTTCAAGGGACCGTATGCAAGTCAGGACGAGTTTGTTGGATGTGTTAATAGATAGGCCTTCGTAGTATAGCTTAGTATATGGATTACAAACATAAGTAGAGGCTAATTCATCAAAGCATGGGAATTTTCTTACAGTTTATTTCTATATCTTTTCTCATGCAATTGACTGACTTTTTTCTCGTATTTTTTCATTTTACCTTAACTAGCTGCGTCACCCGTCTTTCACTTCCTGAACCTCCTTAGTTATATATTTACAACTATTTTTTTTAATAGAGAGAGGTTAATAAATTAATTTATATGCAGAGGGGGATGACTTCCAATCTACGAGATTGCAACTCAACCCGAGATTATATTTTTTGATAAGATCTAATTATAATTCAAAATATAGTCTCTCAATTGGACAAATTAGCTGCGCTACCTTCTTTTGGTGGGCTTCTTTCATTGATATTTAGTTTTTTTTTTCAAATAGGAACTTCACATACGATATCTAGCAAGAGCCCGCGGCCTCTTAATTATTTTCTTCCTCAACTTTCACTTCATTTTTACTTTCTGGTATAATTGTTAAAAAATACGACCTCGAAATTGAGATAATTCTCGTCCTCCTTGAGATTAATTTTTTGAATTATTTATGAGGAATAACAAACACTAGGTCATAAGTTTCAAAGATTATTTAAAAATAATTTTTTGACTCTAAGATTTGAAATCACTTCTGAAGACAATATAAAAGTGTCAAAGTATTAAAAATGTTAATTTTTAATAATTCATTGAAACTTATGACCTAGGGTTTTTAATTTCTCTTAAATACATTAGGCCTATGTTTCAACCAAGGGCGGATCCAGAGGTGTTTCTCGGGGGGGGGGGGGGGTAATCTGGTGTGACTGGTCGCACAGCACACTATTTTTTCTTAATTTCGGTAATTTAAAGGTGCATTCTGTACTTGTTTGCCAGAATATAAATACAAATCAAATTTTTAAGTATTAATTTTTAAAATTTTACATTAAAAATAAATTTTTTTTCGAAAAAAAAAGTATTTTTTTCAAATCTCGGGGGGGGGGAGTAATTACCCCTTTACCCCCCCCCCCCCTTGTATCCGCCCTTGGTTTCAACTATAGCCTACGGTTACCGGAGCCAAGTTGCTGTTGATGTTCGAAATTAGGAACAGCAAATAATAAAATGGTTAAATAATTTTCGAGATCTTCTATATTATATAAATAATAATAAAGAATGAGATATTAAAATTCAATAAATACATCATTTTGGACCTGATCAATCATAGACATACGATTATCGTATTTAACAAGCATAATATAGAATAGAACAATATATATATAAAGTTAAATAAAAATTAATTTATATTTTTTTTGTCTTTTAGAAGACGACTAATGGCTTTCGAGTATTGACATCATGAATCCAGAGCATCTTCGAATTGGACATCGCCAGCAACTTGGAGTTGGTCATCTTCAGCTCATCAAGGCAGGAGTCACTACAGCTGATCGACTGCAGCAGCTACATTTAAAGTCTGTATGCACACTTACGTGGGCGTAGAGTAAACAGTTTAGGATTTTCAAAATTTTATTTGAATTTTCTTATTTCGGCCTAAATATAGAATATTTTAACATAGGTGCTTGGATAGGATGTTATTAATAAATGTGATTCTCCCATTTCAGATTCCCTGATTTTCAAATAGTTAAAGATTTAAAATTAAAAATTTTTAAAATAAAAATTAATTTTTTTTTATTTAAAATCTTTTTAAGATAAAATATAAAAAATTTTTCTAAATTCATTTAATATCATAAAGTTAACATTTTAATCTATTAGAGAATAGGGTTTTATATTTCAGTACCCTGATGCAGTTTTCTCAAGGTAATGGGATGGATGATTGTTCAATGTGCAAAAGGTATATGATCATTGGTAAATGTGCAAAAGGTATACAATTATTGGTAATATGTGGATAATGCACAGTACTCATCTCATCCCATTACTCAACGAAGGGAATCACCGTCATCATATGAGACAATTCAAGTGTGCATGTATTAGCTATTATATTATATAATTCAGTATTAGGTTTTAAGTTTTGCGTGTATGGGATTATTATCTTCTAAGGGGATCTCTTTTCTCTAGGTCTGAATGTTAATTTTTAAGAATACACGCAATTCTTATTAGAGTATCTAGCTAGCAATTGTTAGAGTCTATATATGGGCGCTTAATAATTAGAAAATCTCTACGCTCACGCAGATTATATATTTATATGGGGGTTTAGGTCTTCTCTGTCGGAATTCTCTGATGTTCTCTTGAATTGGCGTTCACTTGTGAATTGATTCCTCATTGCTGGCATAGGGTGTTGTTGTTCGTCCCATTTAGATTTAGGCAGGGCTCCCAGTGGAGGGTCATTTCACATTTGACCGTTGTTCAAGGGAAATAGGAGAATTCCTCTATTGTATGTTTCTCTTTCGCGCATTTGAGAGAAAGAGTGTTTTCTCTTTCTCCGGGGCTCTGTCAGCCAGTGCTGAGTTCTGGGCCTTGGTTGTTTCAGGGCAGAGTGAGTTAATGTTCAAGATGTTAGGAGTTCGTATAGGATGTTGTTAGCTTGTAGGGTTCTTTTTTTTCAGCATGCATCTTGAACAACGACATTCTGTTTCTGAGATGAGCAATCAAGGGGGATCTTCAGTATTGTATTGGCCGGGCTCCCTTCCTAACTCGTGAATGATTATCAGATCAATTAACTCTGCTTCTTTTTAGTTAGCTAGTAAATGATATTAGGCAGGTGGGCAGAGATTAATTGATCTGTGAGTTGAGTATGTGGTTGTGAGTGTGTGTGTGTTTGTTTCTTTTCCTCTTATCCTTGGGTTTGTGGGCGCGTTTCCTCCGTTTCGTATGCGATTAATGTTGAATGAAGGCTTACCTGCCTTCCGGGAGTGCCGCGTTCGCGACCGTCTCAAGAAAGAAGAGGAACTGCATTTTAGAATTAGATGACCGTCCCGGTCATAGATAGTGTGGGATTAGGTTAGTTTTTAGGGAAGACCTCGTTGAGCCGAAAGAAGCAGTCTACAGGGTAAGTTAAAGAAATTTCCAATTTTTTTCATAAAATATTACGTATCATCAATGATATAAACTAATTGTTTATTTCTTTTTTGTTTTAGATGGTAAGGGTGGGAGTGGGGGCTGAGATCGTCGATTTCTTCAGGGCATAAACCAACTCGATCTTTTCGTAAGTAATACTAAAAATAACATGGCTATTAAAAAAACAGCTTAATACGTTGAAAAAATATTTAATGATAAATTTGTTAACAGGTAAAAACTTAAAAACCAAAACCAAAGATTAACCGAAAAGATATAGAAGTTATTTCAAGAACACTGAAAATTCTAATAACAATTATATTCGCAAAATCTTCACAACAATGAAGATTTAAAGAAAATAATAAAATAATAGATGATATAAAAAAGATGCTGACATTCTTTTGACCCTGCAAGTGGATGACCAAAAGATTTTTTCCAATCCTAATTAAATTTATTTAATTTTGTTAAATTCAACCGATCGAAAATCGGACAAAACAAGTTCGTATAATTGATTTTAAATACAATATTATATACGTATTTATTTCTATTCTTTTTATTTCTAGATCGATATTCAAGTAAAAATGCAAACATTTCATCGATTAAAACATCTTGCAATTAATTTTTGTCCTAAGGGAGGTTCGGCAGGCTAAAAGGGAACATGTGGATGCCTGTTTTAAATACAACAAATTCGTTCTAATGGATATCTCTGAGATAGAAAGTAAAATGTCTCAAGATGAATTTCACTGTAAGTGAATTTGTTAAAGTGACAAGCCCAGTACACAACTTTCGATTACCGAAGGTAAGAGAAAGTTGTGTGCTGTGCGCCAGATTTTTTTTTCGTTTATCTAAATATCTCGCGGCACCCCTTAGCCTTTTGCGCGGGGCACACCGGTATGGAAACCACTGTTCTCTATTTTTATTTATACCATCTTCTATGGTTATTTATAATGAGGAAGTGTGAGTTTGTTTGTATGTAGAGTTTAAGCTCAAGAATTTACTATATTTTTCCAGTCTTGGAGGGGGGGGGTAAATGCCCCCTGCTCCCCCTCAAATATCCCTGCTTAATTGCTTATCTATCTATTTTAATAATTTATTGTTTTGATTAATTTTTAAATGGAATCAAAATAACCTTTCTATCAAATTCTCCTTAATTTTGCTCATTTTGCGACTAATTGACGCATATAATTTTATGGATCATATGATCCATAAAAAATTATATATAATTATAATTATTAAATATAATGCACGGTCAATTTTCCTCTAGATTCCAAGATTAAAAAAAGAAAAAATTTTGGATGTTAAATTAGAGTTAAAAATTGATTTTGCTGTTTATATAATTTTTCTATTCTGCAATATATATATATATATTAGTATTTAATATTAAAACGTTTGAAACTAGTCTTCGAGTTTATGAGAAAAAAGTCTGTAAATATTAATATATAAAGTGCCATATATACAATATCTAAAAATGATACACAATTAACTAACTTGGTTGATATAGTTAATGATATTTCAAAGAAAACCCTCAAATGTTATAGTGTTCGCAAAAAATAACAAACGCCGAAAAAATTTGTTAAAATATTTTTCAAACAGTAAAAAAAATTGATATATTTTAATATTGTTTTAAATTAGAATGTTATATTAAAATAGTAAATTTATTTAAAATATGTTGATAAGAGAAGTGGCTGTTCAACGATTAATTAGTATGATAGACAAAATAAGAATAAAAAACTCCACTTAGAAGACGTTTCGGATTTAATTATATAAATCCATCACCAGTTCTTAAGAGATTATTGTTAATTCAAGGTGTAGACCATTGAGATGCAGATAGAGTTGTTATATATAAACATATACCAAATTATATAGAAATATAAATTTGCACATAAGATGACGTATGCTCATCAATTAATACGGCCTAGTCTCAAATGTATATATATTCTGCATCTCAATGGTGTACACCTTGAGATTGCCAATAATCTCTTAAGAACTGATGATGGATTTACATAATTAAACCCGAAACGTTTTCTAAGTGGAGTTTTTTATTCGATAGAGGTTCTCCTTTTGGCTGACATCCTCTCTTCCTGTCTACCATTCTATATTGTTAAAAAATCATTTTGGCAAATATAAAAACCATTACGAAAATTTTAGTATTAATACAAAAAAAAATGTTTTTGGGGGGATAAGATTTCAATAGAGATTTCTTAAATTTTCCCAAAAATTTAGATGAAAAAAAAGAAGTACATGACTAATTGACTAATTACTTGACTTTGACTAATTACTCAAAGTGAAATTGGCTTTCTTAATTGAAATATTATGTTATTAAAATTATATAATGTTTCAAATTAAAGAAAGTCATTTCTTTGTAATCAAATTATTAAATACTCTTCGACTGATTAATAAGGTTTTTATAATTACAAACTGCACTAGAGAATCAAAATTAATGTGCATTTTAAAAAGAAAATCTTCCCTTTTAGTGTCTTATGTAAATGATGATCTAAATTGCAATTACTTATTTTGTTTTGAATTTAAAATATTTTATAAGGCATATAAAGAATACAGTGAAATCCCGATAATTCGTAGCCCGATTATTCATATTTTCCTTTAATTCGTACAAACAAATTCCGATAACTGGTATAAAAACCATACATTTCAGTCACCTAGGTAATTCGTAATTTTGTTTTAGTTCACTTAAAACGTCTTTTAATTCTAAAAGCTCGTTAATTCGTACTGTACGAATTATCGAGATTCTACTGTATTATAATAACCAGAGTATAATTAATATAAGGGCTATTGTCTACCTCACAAAAAATGTATCAAATCACTCATATAAATTCAAACGAAATTGATGACAACTATCTATTTTCATTTTATATATTAGAGACCAACGATACCCAACAAATGAATAAAAATTATATTATCTACAAAAGATCATACTTTTATTTTTAATACATTCGAATTATTTATCTAATTATTATTAAAATCTTTATTATATCGATAATTTAGTTTTTCTTGAAATTTTTTCATACCACTTTAAGCTTAATGGATTAATTAAAGTAAATGTCTACCATCCAAAGACACTAAAAGGGTTTTATTTAGTTGTATATATATATTATGTTCAAAATATATATATATATATATATATATATATATTTTAAATTATGACATTTCAGGGTATTGATTATATCAGTCTTGTGTTTATCTTATATATTAAGAAAAGCTTTTGCTTTGAACAATTTTGGAATCATGAATACTGCTTTAGCACCTGTCTCCCTTTCAATCGATATATGATTTTCTTATGTAAACTCTGTTCAAATTGTTTATTCTATCGTGACATCATAATTTAATTTATTCACATAGGCTAGAAAACCTAGATTAATTTGGAATGAAATAAATATATGAACCAATATTATTTATATTTATATATAAATACCAGGGCCGTAACGAGGGCGTGGCAAAACAGGCGCCCGCCTGGACTGGAGGCGCAAAACAAAGAAGACCGACAAAGTTGGTATCCAAATGGCTTAAATAAAATCATCGGATTGCCTGGGATCCGAACCCTCGACCCTTGGTATACAAGGCAGGCGCGCTACCAACTACGCCAAGCCTGAGGGCTATAAAATTTTTAAAAATAATTCAAAACATTATTCAGCAAAAACGTTAATGTAAAGCAAATCCATGCACTTTTTTTTCATTTTTTTTATGCTGTTTTGTCCGGTCTGAGAGGACATTTTCTATTAAAATTTTATTTTCTCTATAGCTCTAAAATCTGACGGGATGGGGCAAAACTGGTGGCCTTTTTGGAATCAGCGCTACCCAAATACCCAAGAATAGCTTCAATACTCAGTCTGGGGGCTCGCTGGTGTGGTGGGTGGGGTGTCTCTTCTCAAAAACTCCCTTCCCCCCCCCCGCCCGTGGGTTTTTTTTTTTTTTTAAAAATATTTTTTTTTTTAAAAAACCCCCCCCCCCCCCCCCTTTTTCCCCCCCCCCCCCCCCCCCCCCCCCTCCGGGGGGGGGGGGGGGGTTTTTCTCCTTTTCTGTGGGGGGGAGGGGAGATAACTCCCCTCTCTTCTTTTTTTTTTTGGGGGGGGGCGCCGGGGGGGGCCCCCCCCCCCCCCCCCCCCCCGGGTGGGTGGGAGGGGGGGGGAATACTCAGTCAACAAAATCACTGTTGCCCTGTGTTATATATATATTAAATAGGGAGCACAATAACTTAAAAAAAGGTGGGTGCTTGGTATAAAAATGGTTAAGAATCACTGGGTTACGGGGGGCTCAAGTTAGACATTCGTCACAGGCGCTTCATGCCCTCGTTACGGCCCTGATAAATATATATATATATTATATGGAAATGGACAAAACAATCGAATTTAAAATAAAGTTGGTGGCTTATAATAATTTAATCAATATTAACATAACATTTTATACATTTTTTTACCTAGATTTTATATATATTAAATGGCTAGTAAGTTGAAAAATTGTCTCCTCAATAAGAAGGAAACAACAAAAATTTTGTCCATTGATGAAAATGCAACTATGATGTTTCTTCGGTCTTTGGAATTTCCTGAAAAAAAAAAAAAAAAAAAAAAAAAAAAATTGAAATTTATAAAATTATAAAAAAATAGTTCTTTAATTTGCTTATTGACCAGATTTGGCATTGGAATAGATATATGATTTATATAATAATACAAATGCATATATTTTTTTAAAATGAAAGAACCATAAGCAAGGCCTATTCGTATCTTATACAAATAATCCATAGTTTACCTGAAAACAAGTAATTTTATTTAATAACATTAATTGTGAAATGGATAATTATGGGCAGGAGCAATCAATAAAAAGTCTCTGTATCCTGGTTATAATCTCGGTTTCGATTCTTTTAATTTAAGAACCCTCCTCAGTCCTTAGATTTGACATATAAATTGTTCTTTTATCATTAAAAAAGTACATAGGCCTATATGCATATTCTAAGGTCAATAGTTTTTAACAATGATTGCACTGGTGGGTATAGCTCCTGCTGCCCATAATTATCCATCTCAAGCTCTCAAGCTAGAGGCTATTTCTCTATTTCTTCTGGGGGAGGGGGAGGTTAACCCCCTGGTTGAGCCCCTGGGTTCCATCACAAAAAATGACTCAATTTCATCAATGAATGCTCACATATGTGCCTTTATAAGACCCATATTCAAATATTAAGTTTATTTGTTAATATGATATGATGCAATCGCTTTAGTTGACATTTCTATTAGCATATAAGATAGTAAATAATCATATAAAAATAATAAAAACCCACTTTCTAGATTAGTTTAAATTCTTTTATAATAATTGGAAATAACTTAGAGAGTTGATGTCATTTATATTTTTAAATACCATGTTGACTTAAGTCAATTTTAACATGAAATTAGTTAGAAATTTATTAATTATTTACCTTATTTATTTCTGTACAAGGTTCTATTTGAAGGAGTTCATTTAATTCTCTTTCACAATTTGAATATCCCATTCCAAGTCCAAAACCAGCACCAACCATAATTGGAAAACTTCGCCCTAAAAAAAGAATATAGTTATTAGATGAATATTTTTATTTAAAAAATTAATATTTTGTATCAACTTACGCTTAAAAAATAAAAGAGAAACGAGTGTGCCGATTATTAAACCCCCACCTAAAAAAATAAATTAGGTTAAGGTGATCCAAACCGGGGGCTATCAATTTGTTTGATAATAATGTCTAAAGGAGGGTTAAAATATTTACCAAATTTTAAGGCAGTGTCTGTCAAACATACATCCCATTTTTTCCCAATCCTTTCTTCAAGTAGATTACCTGAGTCCATTATTTAGGCTCTATTTATATAATAGGGAGAGTTTTAAAAAGATATTGATATAATTGAGCCAGGTTCAGAGAATGAATTTTCATATTTGTTCTTTTAGCCACTAGATGTCACCAAATGATAAAAACATTTCCAATCATTTATATTTTTTTGATTAATTTTTCAATTTAAGTACATTTAATATTTATAAATATTTATCCCTTAAGAAGAATACAAATATATATTCATTGACTGGAAAGAAATAAGAATTAAATAATGTTAAAAAAATTATTATAATAAAAAGAAATTAGTAATAACTGGTAATTTAATTTACCAATATCTTTAGATATATTTTAAATTTTGTTAAAAAAAAGCGTTGTAAAAAAAGAAACATTCCTGAATTTGAGAAAAAGAGCATTCCTATTCATTGGTAACAATGGATTCTTTTTTTAAATTTCCCTCACTTTTAAAATTAGAATGAGGTCTATTCACAGAGTCACACAGGTCTATTCTCTAAGCAAAAACGTTAACTTTTAACATCTAGATGGTGTCTTTAATATTTTAACGCCCTATTTAATGCATCGAAATGGCGTCTGTAAACAAAAATGTAAGGTTACAATTAGACAGCTTTGAGATAAAAGCAATATGTTAACGTCGCTGTTAAAACTTGGTTTAGAGAAAACATGGGCGTAACTAGGGGGGTGCCGGGGGGGGGTGGCTACCCTAGAAGGCTCGTGTCCCCCCCCCCCCCAGAAAGCTCCCTGCCCCAAAAAAAATTGAGATAATATGGGGCTTTCCAGGCTGAGAACAAATCAAGTTAGTTATGTGCATTTATCGAGGGGTGTAAAAACACGAGCAAGCAGAAAACAGCTTTCATATGGATCGTTAACATCTGGTGCTAAAAAGTAAAACGTCGCTGTTAAAATTTGGTTTAGAGAAAAGCATTTTTTAACGCTGATGATATTACTTTACCTTTTAACACCCAATTTATAATTTTAAATTTTAACTTCTGTTTTTAGAGAATATATTTTATCTTTTATTCATTTTATTTTATTTTTTTTTTACCTTCAAATAACAATTATTAAATGTGATAATATAAATTTTAAGATTTAAATAAAAAATCATAATAAGTTTTAAAATAAAACTGATTCAACTAATGTCCGCTAGAGCTTTAATCAAGAAGCAGATAGAATGCTTTATCTTTATATGTGCAAGTCTTTGATCTATGGCAGAACATGCTTTCGGCGTCATGAGTCTTTTGACATTTCCAAACACATTCTCTGAAGAATCGCTGTCAGGAAGTAGTCAGGAAGTGATGTGATCTCTTCAGGACGTCGACGTCGATATTAGTCTCTGATTTGATTTGACCATGTAACTAGGAAAGCGCATGCCTTATTCTGGCGCTTATCGTTATCATTCCAGACCCGGGAAATATTGATAACCATGGTAGTGGTCGCTAATAATAAATGCAGTGAATCTAATGTCAGTGTCGTTGGACGTTTTAGATTGAATACAACAATGAGCGGCCAGACAAAAAATACTCGGGCTCTGCATCAAATTCAAAATTGGACCAAAACACAAATCACTCAGTTACTTCAAAAAGTAAGTCACACATCCAAAATATTTTAATGATTATTTTTACATATAAAAAAAAATTGGCCTTGAATGAGAATATTTCAAGTTCTCCTGAAATCGATTAAACTATTATATTTTCTAAATTAAATCACATTTGCAAATAATTATTCTTGTATTATAATTTATATATTAATTATAAATTAAAAAACTTACTTCCTATGCCAAATCAGTCAATGTTACTAAAATAAGAATAAAATCTCTCATTTCACCATCAATGCAGAATCCGGGGTGCCATATCTCTAAATCTTTATTTGAAGAATTTTTTTTAATAAAAGAATTTTGTTTTTGGTTTAGCTCTGGTTTATTTGTAAAATTTACTAAACATACCGAAAACAAAATTATTTGATTTTTGATAACAAATGTAATCTCAAGAAAAATGAGTTTTAATACACAACGTTCATTCTTCATTTTTTTTTTAAATACACATATTTAGGTGTGAATAAATGTTTCTTGACAGCTATGTGTTAAATTGAAAGAAAAAGAGCCCCCAAATATTGGGCAATGTGACTTTTGCTTGTTAGTTTCTCAACTAATTTATTGCCCCATCATCAGTCTTTGATTCATTAAATAGCGTCCAGAGTTAGTTATTAAAATAAAGGCAAGATACATATTGTATAAGTACACATTTATGTTCTTGTCTGTATTTTAATAACTACCGTTGATGAGAGCTCTCTTACCCTATATATGAAACATATATAAAGAATTGGATTCATGTCAAAAATTAGGGTCCGACCGATACAAGATTTTGCCGAACCGAAACCGAATATTCGGCCTCAACCTTAGTTTCGGCCGAAACCGTAACCGAAACCGAAACTTGTATTTCCTATAAAAAATTTTATATTTTTTTTTTGAAATTTTTTCCCCTCCGTGAAAATCATTTTACCTTTTTTTTTTAAAGACTCAAGTTTCGGCCGGCCGAAAGTTTCGGCTACTTTTTGGCCGAAACCGAAACTAAGGCCGAAACCATGATTTTTGGCCGAAACTGGCCGAAACCGTAACCGAAACCGAATATTCGGTCGGTTCCTATCAAAAATTCGATGTCGAGATTTTGATGGATATCACGTTTTGAGGCCCCTGAGTCCAAAAAAGTGGGTCCCACTTATTGGTCTATCTGTCTGTAAACCGAGACTTGTTTTTAACTTTTTCCTAAACTGGTTTTTGGCCAAAACCGAAACTTCGGTCGGCTCCTATATTATACATAATACCATTATATACCATATCTACCACTATTACCATTATATGCTAACATCAAACCTAACATAAAAGCGTTGTAAAAAAGAAACGAAAATCCCCCCCCAAAAAACCAGACGGGTTGAACTTAAAAAAAAAAAAAACCGGGTTTTTTTCCAACCCTGATTTAAAAGCCTTATTTTAGGCTAGTTCTGGCCAAGGATTGTTCTGGCTTTATTCCTTCTTTAATCAGAGATTCAGTAACTTCAATTATGCTGGTATATATATGTCAACCCAGTGAATAAGTGGTTAAGTTGATTTTGTTTACTTTTCAGTGCACGGCTTTTACATTTTACAAAACTGAAGATTTAGATTAACTTTCAGAAAGGCTCCCCTTATAAACTTATGTTTAAAGCGAGCGCCTGACTTGTCCACTTATATTATATATATTACGAAGAAAATACCTCGCTGCTACTCTTAAGACACTAAACTCATTTTGGACAAAAATCGACTTATTCACTGAGATGACATTTATATATTTTCATAATAAAGATATTTTCGTAAACAAATACAAATAAATATCAAACAGATATCCCTCATGAGTGAAAGGCTTTCTTAGGCTACATGCTAGGATTATTAAACGCCTTATTATCAATCACTTTATATTTTTCCAACTCTCGTCCTTTGCCAAGGTCATATTTTCTAAAATCACTCAACTCTTTCTCACCAATCATGTATTCTTCACCTCTACATTTCTAATATTAGATTTGAATTTTAATAAAATAAAATATTATATAAATAGAAGAAATATATCTTTTTATATTTCCGACTTACTTACTCTAGAGTCATAAAAATTGAAATTCCTCTTTTATAAGTTTATGTAACTAATTTTGCTTTTTTTTTATTTTGTCAAACTAGTCAACCATCTTAGGGCTAAAAATTGTTACCAAATATACATACAGTATATGAACTTAATATCTTAGATATCCGAGATCTAACTTTTTATATAGACGATGTTATGCATAAAGGAACCAAGCACCATTAACCTAAATCTGAGATAGGAGGTATTCATTTGCACAATTGTAAATAAAACCAATGGTAATAACTTTTTCTTGTTTTGTACAAAAAAGTTCACAGAGTAATAATGATGTGATTTAAATAAAGAGGTAAATCTTTTTACCTACAAGATGACTGTCTTATCATTTCGTTCATAATGGCGCTTGGTTCCTTTATGCATAACATCATCCATATGTTGTATATATAATCGTTTGACAATTCAACTCATTCAACATTATTTAAATTAATTGGAAGATACTTATCACTTATTCACTTATCAAAATAGGCACCTCTTATCCTAATTAATGATATCTAATTTTTTTTTTAACCCCCCCAGGGGGGGAGGGGGGGGGTTTTATTTATTAAATTGAAATTTTTTCTAGGCCTTAAAAAATCCATTTCGTTACGAAAATAAAATGTTATTTTTGGAAATACCACCATCCTCACAATTCAAATGGAGTCTCATTAATTTTTTTTTTTCTATTTTTTTCATCTCTTCTTTAAAGATAGATGCAATTTTTTCTACTTTTATATCAATATTTATTGTTTTTTTTAAATGTAAAAACCTAATTTGCCGCCATAAAATCTCGACCTATCAAATAATGAGATAATAACGTCCATTTTTTTTCTAATTCAATAATGCTTCCTCTCCCCATTGTCTGTCTAACAAGTGCATTTGTTTCTTCGTTTAATAAACTTTTAAATGTGTGATTTAAGTTCTAAAATGAAGAGTTAATTTCACCTCTAATATACCTTGCAACTATTAATTGTGAGTAAATTAACTTTATTAAAAATAATTTAGACAATAGTATATTTAAAATGAATTTACCATAAAGGGTTATTACATCTTAACCTTAATTTTGATATTTTATTCAAAGTTTTTTAGTTAAATATATACTGGTAAAGTTAGAATTTAGTAAGGAAATGAAAAATTTCCTTGATAATACAATACTATAAGCTTAGGTCATAAAAGGAAACCCGTCTTGTCTATAGTTAATTATGTATGTTTCGTTATGTTATATTCTCCTATGCTTTAAGGGCCATGAATATTATTTTTTTAAATAATGTTATTTTGTGACTGTCATTCTGGCAGCTATTGACAAATTGTTTTTATGTTTTAAAAATGTTGAGACATTATTTGTTTAACTATTGACAACACTTTTCATTCAATAGAAATTGTTTGATCGATCCTTGCAACCTAATCAAATTTGGCCAAGTTCCAGGCACACCAACGTGTCAGGATTACCGATCAAGTCTATCCTCCTTCGCCATAAATACCGATCTCAAAAAAAAAAAAACTTTAAAACTAACTTGATTTCTTTTAAATACTACCTATATATTTAAATATACTTGTATTAAAACATTTTTATATACAAGGATTGCCACAGATTGAACAGCAAGTATAGTTAATTAATTTAAAAAGAATAAAAAAAAATATACATTTCAAAAATTTAGATTTTCACGTCACAGTCAAATAATCTCACATTTGGTTTTCCTTTTAAAAGTATTTAGTGTAGATCAGTGTCTTATCAAATTATCTACTGAATTTAGTTAATTTGGTTTGGTTTTCCTTTTCAAGTTTAAAAAATCAGGAATTGATCTGTTCTCTCAATGTATATATATGCACCAAATATCTCATAATTATTGTAAATATCTTTGATTTTACCTCTTTGGTTGTTCATAAATTTTTTTTACATTTAATTAATTAATTGGGTGTGGCGTCTTTTGGCCCCAAATGCCTTCTTTACAAGAGAATAGAATTCAATAGTACAATCAAATTGCGTGGGATATAACGTTATCTGAAACCACATTTGGCTTTCTAATCAAAAACACACTACTAAAAAATTCTTAGAATTAGCCTGGGCTGAATTCTTCGGAAACCTTCCTTTTAATTCTATCCTTATAGTGGCGGTTCTAGAATTTTTTAAGAGGGGAGGGCGAAATATTTGGTGTAGGAAGGCAGGAAGCCAGTGGTACATTCAAAGGGGGGAGTGCATTGCGGGTAAATATGATTTATTATAATTAAATTCGGGATCCAAGAACTTTGTATGATTAAAATCATAATATTAATATTTTTTTATAACTAAGGAGGTGGGGGGATTGGTGCCTCTGTATTCTTAGTTGACATATTTTTGGCGACCTTAAAAAAAAAACTAGCCAGGGGACATTTTCATCTGTAACCAACCCTATAAGAATTTTAAAATTATTAAATAGTGGCTGTTTATTTATAAAAAAGGAAGAGGAGCAGAAACAGCCAGAAAATAAAGCCTCTGATTTTCCAACTATAGCCTACGCTAATCGTTGAAAATCGGAGACTATTTTTTGAATGCTCCTGCAGGCCTTCCTTTTTACAACTCTTTTATTTTAAATTATTTTCATTAAATAACATTTTTTTGGCGACCTTAAAAAAAAATAGCCGGGGACATTTTCATCTGTTACCAACCCTATTATTTAATTAATTAATTCTTCTTTCACATTTTTTCAAAGACCTTAACCATTGGTCATCTTTTTCTTCTTTCTTCGCCTTAATCCCGCGGTGCGGGATCGGCGGGCCATACTCTCTCCCTCCGCTCCTCCCTATCCAATGCTGTTGTCTCCGACAGGCCAAGCTCGGTCATCATTTAACTTTAGAAAATAATCTATCATATTCATGGGCGCCGACTTTTAAGTTAACTAACAAGTTAGAAATAAATGTACTGTACCGCTAACCTATAGGAACTTTTAAAGTAGTTTGATGTATTTAACTACTCGAGTTACTAGTGCTCTTCTAATTTTCTGGCTCTTCGTGGGTATTTTTCGTGGGTGATTTTGGAGACTCGGTAAACAAGCCTCTAATTATTCCTTGAAGATGTTATTATATTGAAAAAGTATCACTTCCCTTCAATATTAATAACTGCTTCCAAGCTTGATAATGTAATGGTACTTAGTAATTGCATTGTGCTTTTGTTGAAAATATATAGAAATGAGTGATTTCCAAGTTTGAAGGCCAATAGTAGAGCGATTAACTGTATTTTGTTACAAACAAATGGAATCGAGTCACATCAAATCCGTTTTGTCGTATGCTTGGAATATAGACAGACCAATTATGCAATGTTACGGGTAAACCGCTTAGTGATCACTTGTGAAATTATTTCTATTATTATATTATTCATACCTTATATTTTCTTTTATAAATAATCTTATTTATTTTTAAAAGAAAAAATCCTTTTTAATGCAAGTCATTTACTTCAAATACTCTTTTTGTCGATTATGAAATTTATTTTGGATAGGAATATTTGTTAAAGTGTTTTATTTATTATTTAGAAATAATTACTAGCTTAACTTTCACTAGATTGACTGACAGCTAACTACTTTTATAGTTAATATTAATAATAAATCAATTCACCTCGGATAAAACATTAATATTTTATTTTGTTAAAAATATTCTTTATTAAACTTTGGAAAGTTCTGGTTTCACTAAAAAAATGAATTCAATTCTCTTGGCACTCAGATCAAATAAATATTGATTTTAAACTCGTTCTTACATATATTTTCTTTTTTTTTTCAATATAAATATTAGTTTGTCTAAAATAAAATAAAAAATTATATTTAAACATCTCTCTTTCACCAACAATATATGTCATTATATTAACAATTGATGCATTTCTCAAAGGATAATTTTCTTAAATCAGGTCAGATCGATATTTTACTTTCTTTATTTTTTCTCTCAAAGAAGATTGTACCTTATATATAATAGTAATCCTTCTGTAACATTTTCTTCTCGAAAAGTTCGCCTCATCTTCCTCCAAGCAAAAGTTTACCCTATATATGAAATATATATAGAGAGAAAGTATTTCGACGTTGTCAAAAATTGGATGTCGAGATTTTGATGGATATACATGTCTTGAGGTCCCTTGAGTTCCCAAAAAAGTGGGTCCCGCAAATTGGTCTGTCTGTGTGTAACGATTTTTAACATGAAGGAATTGAGCTACCGGATTGAAATTTTATATTTAAGTTAACTACCCTCCCGGACTCTCAAAACAAGCTTTTGAACAAAATCGGCCAAAAAGTACTAGTACTTTATTGATGTACTTTTTTAGTTTTTTTTCGATTTTATCAAAATTCCCTCCACCAAAATTTTTTAAAATTCAAAAATCAATTATTTTTTAGATTCTCTTTTAAATGTATATTCTCGTTTTGACCTAAAAGTGTTTTGAAGTACACTTTACTGATGCAGTAGTTCAGAATTTTCAAATTCATTTTCCGGCTCTCATAGAGCCAATGTTAAATCTCTAAGGGGATTTGCACCCCAAATGATTCAAATAAATATTCATCGCACTGCCTGGGACCCGTACGCGCGCTCCTTAGCTTTAAGACTATTATTGTCATTTGTCAACACTTCAAGCCACTCAGCCACAGGGGGACATTTTTATTTTGTTAAAAATATTGATTTTCCTAATGGGCTTTATTATATAAAGAGGTTTCATTATTGACAATCATAATTATAATTTGCAAGTAAATATTTTTTTATTGAGCAAATTAGGCTATTTTAAATTATTTATAATTTTTGGTGATATCTCTTTTTTTGTTCCTTTCTATCTACCGTTTATTTAATTTTCTGTAATAATAATACATGGTATGAATAATTATACAGTACAAAGGTCTCTTTTATAACGAGGTCTTTGCCTGGCCACTCCGTTAATCCGACCTTGTGCTTATTAACAAATCAAACAATTTAAGAAATGTAAATAAAATTAACAAATAAGTTTTAGATTGATATTATCAATATTTAAAATCGAAAAGTCAAAGGGAATATGGAGGGATCTAGTCAAGGGATGAGGGAAGGATAGGGGATGCTAATCCTCCTCCCCCAAAATCTCAAAATAAATTTAAAAAAAAAGCATTTATTACAGATAGCGGGGGAAAAACGGATCGTCCAGCCTCCCCAAAAAAAATTTTCTGGCCTCAGATCTTGGAATGTGGCTTCAGGTTCTAGTACCTGCAATAAAAAATTATTATTTAAACTCTAATTAGTATATTAAAAGTAAATTTGACTAAACGAGTCCTATAATTTGTAATATAAAAATACAATTTAGTTGAATAGTTTAAATCAGAGGTCAGCAACCCGCGGCTCGCGAGCTTTTATCTAAATTGTGTGGCTCCTCAGCCTGTCCAAAAGAAAGTAAAATTAGTTAAAACTATAGACTTGGTATAGTCCTTCACTAATAATATTAAAACTATTAATATTATTTTTTTTAAACATAATATAGTAGATAATAGAGTCAAATTCTATTGTCAGGTGTAATACATATTTTCCTTCACCTACGTAATCAGTTATTATTTTCAAATTATATTTGACATTGCCATTGAAGACAAAGATGATTCATATCTTTGCTATTGAATAATTTCTAAACAGACAATATGAATTCTTTAAGATGTTGGTTCATCAATTTTTTTTATTTATTTTTTTTTATGAAATTAACATTTTCATATGATATTTTTTTGTCTTAGTTTTCTATTATTCTTTTATCTGTAAATAACTTATACATACTAAAAAAGAAAATTTCCTATTTTTATATAATACCTTTCGAATATTTTATTATCATTTCTATAGTCTTTAGAAGGAAAAAAGTCTTTAATTATTATTTTTATATCAAATTTTGACCCCACCCCTATGGCCGAAAGGCTAAAGGTGTTGACAAATGTCAATATTGATGATAATCTCAAAGCGAAGGATGAGGATTCGGATCCCAGGTAGTTCGAAGAATATTTATTTAAATCATTTGGATTCCAAATGATATAAATAAATGTGCCTTGAACCTACCTACATATATCGTAAATAATAAATAGAATCGTTAAAAGCCTATATGACCTAAGTTGCCAAAAAAAAAACCTGGTGTGCTGGCGACATGAATCCAATACTTTCTCTCTCTATTTATTAACATATATATAGAGGTAAGAGAAAGTAAAAAAATTAAATTTGTTTTATACACATAGCCTAATATGTTATACACATAGAAAGCCCTGTAGGTGACCAGATGACTACTTTTTTTGAGTATGCTTTTTCTGAAAATAAATTTTTTAAGATTTTATGAAAAATTCAATTAAAATGTCCCCTCCTGACCTCTATCCAACTGCAACATTATTTTTCTTTTTGTCCCCCTCTTGACTCTAATAGACTGATCCATTTTGCATTCGTTCTTGATTTATTAATAAATTTTAAAAATAATTTAAAATATTCAGTTAATTGTTTGTATGTTGATCAATTTGTTAATGCAAAAGCAACATATCATGTCTAGGGGTTGCCTTTAATATTTTAACGCCATATTTAATTTATCAAAATGGCGTTTTTAAAGAAAAAGTAAGGTTATGAAGCTTTGAGATAAAAGCAACATGTTAACGTCGCTGTTAAAACTTGGTTTAGAGAATAGCATTTTTTAACGCTGATGTTATTACTTTACTTTTTAACACCCAATTTATGATGCTAAAATTTAACGTCTGTTTTTAAAAAATAGACCTAAAAAACAGATAATTTATTTATTATGTATTTATAAAAAAAGACTTATTTTGGACCAATTTTAAATGATCATCAAGATGATTTCGATCCATTTATTTTAATTGATATCAAAAAATAAATAAATTAGAAAAGATAATTATCACACTCAATAGAAAATCGTTTTAATATTACCTACTGAGCGTCTTAAAAAATTTTCTCTTGAATATAAATGTGCATTTAACTAAACTCGATTCGAAACTCCAGCACGTTTCTTTGAAAGAGAAAAAAACCCTTACTCTCTCTACTAAAGCCCATTTTAGAAAGTAATAACATCCAACTAATTCCATTAAAAGACTTGGACTTTGTTGCATGGACTCTGAGAAATAACCCGGTTATTCTTCTTTCACTGTCTTACAATTTTAGAAAAAAAAAAAAAAACCGATTAAAGATATTTATTCTTGACATTCTATTTACACTTTTTGATTTTATTCTTTTGTACTCGTTAAAAAAAGAAACAATATTAAGGTAGAAATCGAATATCATTAATGCATTTTTAGATTAATTTTTCGAAAGCTTTTCTAATCTCACCTCGCCAGTTTATTTATTAAATTTTCCTAGAAATTAACTATGAATTAATTAAGTGACGAGCTATGAACTAATTGATTGATTAAGCTAGACATTGATTTGCGAATTCTAATATAATTATGAACCGAAACTCTACCATGCTATCTCTCTCGGCATCACTCCTTAAGCTATAATTATAAACATAATTAATTAATAAACATAAATTATGATTTTTCAGAGATACTCTTAAGTTCTCTACTCTAATCTTTTTGCTATTTGGTTTTGTAATCTTGATATAGAAAACATCTAGGATCCTTTACATAGGGAGAATTTGATAACAAAATCCAGTGATAAGAAACTTATTTTGTTAAATTAAACAGTGAGCGCCACAATTAAGTCCCCACCTGGGAGCTAGAGCCTCAAGTATTTGATATAGTATATGGAATATAGTGAAATAATTTTAAATTTGAGAAGGTAAAATTAAATCATCTGTACCAGATTTTATTTTACTTTTTCTGTCATTAAAATTATTTCTCTATATACCATATACTTAAGGCTCCCAGGTGGGGACTTAATTGTGACTCTCTGTTCGAGGATGGATTGAAAAGTTTCCGACTTAACTAACATTCAAGACATTTTTTTAATCAAAATTATTTTTGTTTTTCTCTAGAGTCTCCATGATGAGATGGAGAGAAATGTGTTGATTTAAAAGGAGACAGTAGAAAAATAAAAATAAATCTGATTAAAAAAAAAAAGAAAATGTCTTGTATCTAGTCAGAAACTTTTCAGACCACCATCATATTTATAATTTTCATTTTCAATGTTAAATTATACTTCATTGTGGACATTTTCGAACAGAAATGTCAAAATAAGCCTCCTGACTAACAGAACTGTGAAGCAGGTGGTGCGAACACTAGGCGTAGGCCTTTTTTTTTAACACTCACACTTTTTTCTCATTCACACTCACATTCACACAACACAGTCTTCTCGGCAACTCAGGCCATTTAAGATTTTTTTACGATACTCGTATGTTTAATATATCTATTGGGGGTCCAGGCATTTCTATTTAAGCCATTTGGTATTCAAATGCCTGGCGAATACCTTCAAAAAGTGCCGCCGATTCGATTCCAAGTTGTAACTTATATTAAAAATAAATTTTTTAACTTTAAAATTTTAACGCAAATTTTTTAAAATCTACTTGTAACATTTTTTTTTTCAAATCTGCCAAATCTTGTTAATGATTTATGGACCCGAATAGAAACACGCATTATTTTATTTATTAAACAACAAATTTTAACTTGTTATATTCATAAATCAAGTTTCTCTCTTTACTTAATCTTATGACGTTAATGGTTTCTTTATTTTTTTTTTTTTTTTTAGTAGGAATTCCCTTTTAAAATATAATCATTTAATTGATATATAATATATATCATACATTCTGTGGTTTAACACCATTTCATAAAAAATGCCTTTTCTGTTTTGATTATTTTTGATCGAGTCAATTAAAAAACATCATGACTTGATTTATAGCTGGCGATTCTTAATCTCACTGAAAAGAGTTTTTTGTTTTTGTATGGTCTGTCATCTGTTTAATTTGGAAGGACTCAAGCAATTTGTTTTATTTAATTCAAAGCGTGAATGAATCAATTCTTATGACTCATGATATGTATTGATCTTAGATGACTATGACGCCAAGCTAAAATGTGGCTCACCAAGATTGCATACATTTTTTTTAGTTTCAGGATATAATAAAATATTCTACAAACAAATAAATATATTGCCTGAGAACTGGGTGAGATGATCTAATTCATTAGGATTTATATAATTTTTTGGACTCAGGGGACCTCAAAACATGTACATCCCTCAAAATATTTCATAAGCCCTATAGTGTAAGAGAAAGTAAAAATGTGAATAATGTGGTTTGGTTAGTATAAAAATAAATTAAATAAATAAATATTTTCACCGCGCCATAGGGCATTTGGGAAAGACTGTTCTATAACACATAAATTTTTAATTTTCATCAAATATTTCGATATTATTAATAAATTAAAGGATATAACTTTTTTTTATAATTTTCCTTGTTTTATCTAAAACGATGACTCCCTGATTAGAAAACCAAAATTATTAAATTCGTAAAATGATTAATTCTTTTAGAATTTCCTCAAATTCACTACAACGGAAATCTTACTTTTGTGTTTTTCCTTATTTCTAATGGATTAGTAGACTACTTCTTCATTAGTGTATTCAAATAGTACCTATATTTTGACTCAAGAGCCCAAACATTAGGAGATCTCGAGCTGCTCGTAACAAAGGCGGAAACAAGGGGGGGGGGGGTAAAGGGGGTGATTACCCCCCCCCCCAGATTTGAAAAAAATACTTTTTTTCGAAAAAAAAAATGTATTTTTAATGTAAAATGTATGTAAAATTTTAAAAATTAATACTTAAAAATTTGATTTGTATTTATATTCTGGCAAACAAGTACAGAATGCGCCTTTAAATTACCGAAATTAAGAGAAAAATGTGTGCTGTGCAACTAGTTACTCCAGATTATCCCCCTCCCCGAAAAACACCTCTGGATCCGCCACTGGCTCGTAACAAGAATGGCATTTTATTTCTTTTGCTCACTTTACGTCTTCTTATTTTCTCCCTCTTACTACTGGTATTTACCAAATTTCTGAATCTATTTATGATATAGGCCTAAACAACCGCAGAAATATCCGTTTAATGGTTAAGTAAGAAAAAGAAATATAAAAAAATCTTCAATTTAATTGATTTTAGTGTAGACTAATTACAAAAAAAAAAATATTTTTAACTTTTTAAATTTTTTAATGAAAACAATATGAATTTTTTTAATTACCCAGACTTGGAAGTACATGAATGGAAGGCAGGAATTATCCGAGCTAAGGCTAGTATCCTGCTCTTCCCTTCTCAGGGTTGAGATTTTACTTTTCGTCCCAGGTGAAAAAATTTGTTTCTACTGAATTTGCTATAATTAATAATGAATAATTAGGATTGGGTTCTAAAAGATTTGAGATTAATCAATCAATTCAAATGAAATAATGAAAAAATAAAAGAATAATTTTTGTACTATAAGTCCATTGATGAAATTGGGGTGTTTTGACCCGATGACGTCACATCCCGCTTGTTTATTAATTGATGTTTGAATTAATGCTAGGCACGATGGCAGACAAACAAAACGCAGACGGATCTTGGAAATTAGTCGGGATTATTCATTCAAGTGAAAATTCAAGCGAGATCTTAACGATAGAGAGCCAGCCAGCTACCTAAAACGGATCCTTGCTTCTTATTATGATTTAATATCCGGAGAGAAATTTTTCTTGGTCATCTTAGGAGATGATTTTTTGCATAATATAAGTAACACTTTTTAATTGTCAATAATTAATTGAATATAATTAGTTTTATCCTCTGAACGATGCGTCTGCATATTAAGTTTATAGGAAAAAAAAGTCTTATTTTCATGTAGAATCATCTCCTTTTCTAAGTATCTGTTATTTCCGGGCACCCTGTATAAAAAAAAACTTGGTTAAAATAATACAAAATTGCAAAATTTATTTAATATTTCAGCAAATACGTAATTATAATCATTAAGAAAAAGAAAAACTTTTGAAACAGTGGTTAAATTAAGTTGGTTACATTTTTTCGAGTCTCTTGTTTTGCCTCTTGGCTAAAAACCCATCGATATATTCAAGAGAAAAGTTGTTCCAAGAGCTTAACTAATTGTTTGCTCATTGAATTAAAGAAGACACTTGACATCTTCAGTTCAACACAAAGGTGGATGGCCGATAAAGCATTTCTAACTTAATTACTTACTAGTTCTAGTGAATTTTAAATATTTTCTTTAATACTCTGCCCTGACTAATAAAATAGGAAACTGAATAGTAGAGAAGATTTTAACTAAGGCTGTAGACTTTGAATCGGGTATAGGAAACTTTGCAGCCAAGGAATTAAATAAAAAAACTTTTATTTAATTATTAACCGTGGACGGTTAATAACACATATACCCCATGAAGAATTGGAATTAATTTTATAAATATCTATAAAATTAACCTAATTGGTATAAAAATCCTGAATATCTTAAATTGAACAAATAATATAAAAATCTCCACCTTCATTACATTGAGAAGCAAATGATGACGATAATTTTTTATCTTATTCTTAGATCTTAAAATTCTTTTGCTGAAGCATTATGTAAATGAGAAATAAAAGTTTTATCCCCTGCAATCATTTCAATCAAGGTCGTCTGTTGTTAGAGATTTTGGAGCGGAGCTAACCTTGATCTGGAAGGCATCACACCAATTTTCTCACTAATTAAATTATTACTTCATCACACTAAATCGGTACCGACATAATATTTTGGAATTCATCTTCAAGAACATTTTTTTATTTCTCAACTCTCCCTCAGACCATCCACACATTTTGCTTTAGCCTTCAGACTTTGATAAATCAGCTTTGATAATTACATAGAAATTTAAATTGAATGTTTTTTTTTTAAAGTAACTTATTCATCGTTATTCTTTTTATAATTTTAAAAGAGCTATTGGTCCATGAAGAGAGATTGACTCTCTCTTCTTTTAGCACGTGTCCCTTCTTTTAATTCTCATGCTCGTATTTTCTTTCTCTCTCTCTCATCTCACCTTTTTGCTCCGATGCACTTTCATTAACATTTATTTAATCACACAGACATGGTGATTTACACTCACATGTTTAAAGAAACATCCGGAAATATAAATTTTAACAGTTGATTGATTTTAAAATTTTATAATGTGGAACTTTTGATAAAAAATTTTTTAATCTTAAATAAAACGACCTAAGTCTACCCAGATAAATCATCCTAATTATATAAGAGCATCTCACTCAAGGGCGGATACAGGGGAGGGGGTAAAGGGGGGTAATTACCCATTTTTAATGTAAAATTTTAAAAATTAATACTTAAAAATTTGATTTGTATTTATATTCTGGCAAACAAGTACAGATTGCGCCTTTAAATTACCGAAATTAAGAAAAAAATGTGTGCTGTGCGACGAGTCATACCAGATTACCCCCCCCCCCCCCGAGAAACACCTCTGGATCCGCCCTGATCTCACTATTCAATTCTTTTTCCTTTATTTTCATTCGAAAGGGAAGCTAAAATTCACGATTCTTTCAAACTTGTTTAAATTTTGGGATCTAATGTTTTTTTAAAAAGTTATTTTATTTGGCATTTATTAAATAGTGTATTTACAAAATTCTGAAAGAGGTTCACTTTAAATAAACATTATAACTTCACTCGCTGTGAGTAATTCAAGTCAATTTAATTTGAATTAAAAACTCGTCTGAATCAGCATACGAATAAATGAAATCTGATGAGTAGGCCTTCGTGGATGAATCCCCTAATTTAGCTAAGACTGTTATTTCTTCTGGATTGTTACCTTACAGTCTTCTATATTAAATTATTTTTATTTTTTAATCCTTACAGTCTTTGGCTTCTATTTATATACATATATTTTTTTTCAACCTTTTGGTTCTTTATTCAAGAGAAATTAACTAATTTTATTCAAAATATGTAAAATTTATTTTAATAAAAAAAGACGGCACCCAT
>JAKCPI010006218.1:0-34947 GCA_023213315.1 Euborellia annulipes
GATTGTTGGCTAAAGTCAGAGTCAACTATTCCATCTCCAGTGTAAAAATTCTGACTCGAGTCCTAGGAGAAAAATATTAGTAAAAACAATATTTCAAAGTGATTATGAAAATCTAATTGATTTTTTTATCTAACTTTCAAATAAAAAATTTGTCGATCACATCACTTTTAAAAGCATTTTATTTTTTCTCTCGCATCCCTTTTCGTCATCCCTTTCAATTTTATTATTCCAATAATTGACAGAGTATTAGAGAAGAAGAGAGTTTTTCTTTTGACAGCAATGTGTGATGATGAATCCTTATTTTTGTAACTGTGAGACCTCAAAAAAAAAAAAATGTCATCTTTAAAGTGCACACACGATAGCAAATAACGACTTTTAAAGCGATCAGATTTTTAAATAATCATGCACAAAAAGTTAAAACAAATAAAAAAAAAAAAACGATTTTGACCTGACAACGTCTCACAATGCATGTTTGTATAGTGGCAAGGTAGAGAAGCAAAAAGTTTAGCGGGTCGAATAACGCCTCTGTCTTAAGAGGTATAGTTAAGTTGAATATACGGTTAGAAACAATGATTTTTCAGCTAAAGATTTGACCATTTATTTTTTTCCTATCATTCCATTTTACCGCGCTGCGGTAAATTCTAATTTGAAAGTTTAAACCACTGTAGATTCCGAACGGCTTATCAGATCAGACTAAATGTGATGTCAATTTGTGCAGAAAGAAAAACTCTAATAGATTAAATAAAAAAATCCCGAGTAATTAACTCTAAAATCAATTATTTTTTTCACAAAACCTCATTTTTTAAGCAAAAGTCGATCTTAATGGATAAAAGTTTGCCCACACCTGTCATTTATTGTTACTATGAAAATGTATGAACATGTTTGTTAATGAGAACAAAGTACGATTAAACAAAAAAGAATACTTTCTCTCTATATTTTTCAATATAGGTAAAAGAAAGTAAAAATAGTTTGAAGTCAAGCAAAAGACATGTCACTTTAAAAAGCCACCGGCTGTGTAGGAGATATATTTTGATAAAAGCGTTATACACCAAATAACAATCAAGATAAATGATGATGAGTCTGAGTGAATATCAAAAAAGATTTAAGTGGTAAACAAAGAAACGAATTATAATTATTGATGTATATATATATATATATATATATAATATATATATAATTATACATATATGTAGAAATAAGATGGAGAAATGAGTTATGAACGAAATAAAAATTTTTTGAAACTACTCAAGTAAATTAAAGGGTAGATTGGAACAATAGCAATTCTTGATTTAGCATTTTTTTAGGTTTTTTTGTTTTTCCTTTCAACTTATTCTAGAAAATGCACGTGATATGGCACCGAACATTAAAATAAAATATAAATGTTGAGTATCAAACTAAAAAACATTAAAATTGAGGAATTAAGAATGCCACATATGTTCACTAACCGATCTTAGAAAGCGTGTTGATTGGTGTGTTATGTGTAGGTTTTAAAAGAAAGATGAAAGTCAATCAATGAAAACGTTACAAACTATATTACCATCGGATACTAAGTATGGTAAGAAAAAGTGAAGTCGTTCAGTGAGAATCGATTCTAATCGACTTGAAAGCGTTTCAACTCGACTCTAAAAAGTCGATTATTTTCAGTAAGAGATCGATGATTCATGATTAAAGTCAGAGTCGACTTTTCAATCCCTAACAGAGATCTGGATGAAGGTTTTTTTCGAAAATAATAATCATTGGTATTTATAAAATTTTTTAATTTGTTTAAGCTCTATTTTGGCATCTGAGGTCATTTAGACCCCGTCTCTACTAATTGATTAGTATCAAATTCTGGGTCGGAATGCGAACCCTTGACCTTCAGTACCAGAAGCTAATGCTCTACCTCTAACAGCTTAAGGTTTAATATTAACGGATAATTCCTTAATAGACTTAACAGTCTATAATAAAGTTTTTTTGTTTTTAAGATAAAATCTATATCCCAATCCTGTAACGATAATTACAACATTATGTTGTTGTTGTTATTATTATTAGAGATTTGTTTTTCTATAAATAGAACGATACATTAATCCTGAGGGAGAGACAGGATTGTAATTTAGATTATAATTAACTCAAGATGTCTGATGGGAGAGAGAGAGAGAGAGAGAGAGATGAGTTCTTCCTATAAAATAAATTCCTTCCAACATTGATTAGATTATTCAATGGATGGAAGAGAAGAGAGATGATGTGAGGGAAAGGAAGGAAATGGATTTGATGAATTTCATCGAGAGAGAGAGAGAGAGAGAGAGAGAGAGCATTGATTTAATGATTGATTTAAACCAAAATTAATTATTTTCCTGTAATTGAATATCATATGAAGGTAAAGCAAATATAAAAAAAAAAATATTATCCGAAATTTGTTGATCAAAATATTGAAGAAGAAGAAGATATACCGGTAAATCTTTTCGATTTTGAAATTTGTAAGTTCGAATTAGAAATTAAGCTTATTCGTTTTTTACTTTCTCTTACCTCTATATGTTAATGGATATTAGAGAGAGAAAGTATTGGATTCATGACAAAAATTCGATGACGAGATTTTGATGGATATACACGTATTGAGGTCCCCCTGAATCCAAAAAGTGGTTTTCGGGACATGGATCTAGTCTGTCTGTCTGGGTTCTAAATTGAACCCAGACAGACAGACAGACACACCGACAGCATGAAGGAATTGAGCTAGGAGGTTGAAATTTTATATTTAAGTTAGGCACCCTCCTAGGGCGTGAAAATAAGCTTTTAATCAATATCGGTCAAAAAGTACTAGTACTTTACTGATGTACTTTTTCAGTTTTTTTTTTATTTTCTCAAAATTGGCTCCAATGATTTTGATAAAATTTCAAAAATCAATTATTTTTTAGATGCTCTTTAAAATGTATATTCACATTTTGCTCTCAATATTGTTTGAAGCACACTTTACTCTTGCACTTCATTGGAAAGAAGGTTGCCATGGTAACAAAATATAAATATTTTCCCATACATATAACTGTTACATCTGAATTCAAATGTTCCGTGCGCCCTCGGGTCTTGGTGTAGAGGTTAGCGTGCTAACCTCGTATACCAAACGTCGCGGGTTCGGTCCCCAGGCAGTCCGATGATTTTATTTAAGCCAATTGGATACCAAATGGCTTAAATAAGAATGCCTGGACCCCCAATATATGTATATTATTAAATCAATAACGGTTATCGTAAAAGTCTTATATGGCCTGAGTTGTTGAAAAGACTGTGTGTGGAGTGTGAGTGTGAATGAGAAAAAAGTGAAAAAGTGTGTGTTTAAAAAAAAAAAAAAAAAAAAAATGTTCCGTACTGTCGAGAAGCAACCAGTCACACCAGATTTTTTAATGATTAATTGACCTTAATTTTTCATAAGGCAAGATAAAAAAAAAGTAATACAATGGACAAATTCATTTTCTGGGCCTCCCCTTTTGAGAATTTTGGAACCCGAGTATTTTTCTTGGACTCTCCAGCGTCATTTATAAGATACCAAAATTTCTTTTCAAATTTCCAACGGGAAATTGGAACGACGGACGGACGGACGCTCCACTATTATACAAATAGAAGATTTTTCACTCTGTCATACGTTAATCAAAAACTGCAATTCTTTGGCCTAAAAAAAAAAAAAAACTTCCTCGCTAATTTAGAAAATAATTATTTTAATGATCCTAAATCACTTTAAATCTCAAATAGAATTATATAAAAAAAAAAAAAAAAATTAAAAGTTTGTCGTTTTGAGGTAAAATAGGCGTTAACTGTTAATCCATTAGGGCGGGAATTAAAAGTTTATCCAGCTCTTTCAATTTCATTAATTTATTTCTCTCTTGAATCTAAACACATAGGCTACAGAGAGAGAGAGAGAGAGAGAGGAGTTTGTAAATGAGGGCGAGGGAAACATTTTGTTAATTTATGTAAATTGAATAATAAGAGGATTTAATTATAACGCATTATATAAAATTCTGATTAAATAAAATAAAGGCAATTTTTGAGTGTGAATGAGAGAGAAAAGGTCATGTGAACGTCATAACCTTCAATTTAAAACATATTTTTGTCAAAACGCTGTTTTTGTAAAAAGATTTCGTCTTTTGTACTCAATTTATTTATTTATTTTTTTTTTTAAGAAAAACATTCACTCTTTTTTCTCATTCACACTCACACTCACACACACATTCACACAGTCTTTTCGGCAACTTAGGCCATTTAAGACTTTTACGATAACCATTGTAACATATATTATCTATTAGGGGTTCAGGCATTTCTATTTAAGCCATCTGGTATCCAAATGGCTTAAATAAAATCATCGGACTGCCTGGGTCCGAACCCGCGACGTGTCGCGCCCAAAAAAAAAAATTGGGGGTTTTTTTTTGATTTCCCCCCTGCGACGTTTGGTATAGGAGGTAGGCACGCTACCTACTACGCCACACCCGGGGGCTTGTACTCAATTACAGTCGGAAATATTTATTTAATACTAGACGGAAAGCCGCCTTCGGCGGGGCTTCTCCGTCTAGGGGCTGCGCCCCTGGACCCCCTTGCTCGCCTACTTATATCGTACTGGTACATACATTTTCCCTTTTCATTTTTATATATAGAGATTATTTTAACGGTTAATTATTCATGAATTTGAAGATTTTTTGTGAATCAATATCCTTTCCGGGACTCTCCCGGTACACATACAAAAAATTTACGCAGATATTTTGAATTCAAAAATGTAAACAAATAAAAAATCGTAAACATGGGTAAATATTTATATTTTGTTACCATGGCAACCATTTCTCCTAATTTTTATTTTTTTCTTATTTTAAAAACGGTTTAATTACTCATTAACTTATTGTTATTTGTGAAACAAAACCTGTCTGGGACGCTCAACAAACATACACAGAAAATTTCATCATAATTGGTTCAGTCGTTTAGGAGGAGTTCAGTCACATACACAGTACAGAAGAATTTTATATATAAAGATAAACAAATCATCAAGTATGCCTGGATTGGAATACAGAATCTCACCACATTAATCCCCAGGCAACTCTACAAGGAGAGGGGAGTTGTGACAATAATTTCAATATTCTTTAAAAGAGAGGCGATATAAGATGTGAATATAAGGCAATGGTTTGTAGTGGATATATCCATTAAATTTCCTTCATCTATCAACATTCATTCGCTAGCATATCCAATTATTGGCATTTCCTTTTCGCCTTTTCGCCTGATTGGAATCCAATGAATGAATGATTGTGACAAATACCAAATGCTTTTAGAAATTGATAAATTTCAAGAAGCAATCATTGATTTTTTTATTACAAGAGTGAATGATTATTATTTATATTTATTAAAGCCCTTGAAGTCATCAATATCTTTTTCCTTAACATCCATGTACCATAGAATCATCTCAATACATGGTGAGTTTAACAAGTTAAACTAAATGTTCTTTCATCTCCTATACATCGCATGTTCGACTATCCCTTGAAATAAAATTGTTGAGGAAAAATATTTCAAATTGACTGGGAAAAGTTAAAAAGTAAAAGAGAAAGCGAAGGGATGTCGCCAGGTACATTTTAAAATGAAAAGGCTCCCCAATGAAGAGATGTTGAAATAATATTCATTCTAAAAAAATAGAATTGAACCCAGGAATACCAAGAAAGGGCTTACTTTGAAACATTAATTAAATAATAATTCAGCTTAATTGCTTACTAAATTGAAATCCTTTATGATAATAGACGTCAGAACTGGGGGAGGGGAGAAGGATAAGGGTCCATTGTCCTCCCCACTCTGGGAATGTCTAAAAACAAAATATTCTTATTTTGGATTAAATTTAAACCAGCCGTAGGCTCTAGATGAAATATTATGTATAGTAGGCCTATATGAAATTTTAAAAACAATTAAAAACATTTTTCAAAAATTGGCATTTTAATAAATTTTTGAAACGTATAACCAAAACAGTAGAAAAAATTTTGTTGATTTTACAATTGTGTAGAAGGAAGCAAATTACATAAACAAAAACATACTAACTTTGGTCTTTGCAAAAACCATTTACAAATGTATTGTAATTTTAGAAAGCCGTTTGAAAATTAGAGTGCAATTTTATGGTAATTTTAGAATTCCCAAACTGCTTCCGAAAAAAATACAATTTTTAACGAAAATTACAATGTATGTAAAATTACAATACATACTCTATTTTTCAAAGAAAATTGTAATTTTAAAATGTTTTTTTTTTTGTTGTAAATATTTGAACGCATAAAATTTGTAAATTTAGCATAGTAGTTATCATTTACAAGGAAAATTTGTAAATTTAGTATTCCAAAACAGACTAAAATTAAGATTTTTTTGTTACAGTGTAGTGTTATTAATTTAATTTTAAAATTTTCATATTTTATTTTTGAATTTTTTCAGAGTTGGTTGTTCTAATTTTCAAAAAACAATGGCTCCATATGCCGAAAAAGATTCCTCTCCTCTCCTCTGATAAAAAATCGTTCCGACGTCTATGTCGAAATGTTTTTGACGATCAGTCAAAGAATAAACAAAAAAAAAATGACCCCATTATTTTCTCATCAATTGGAAATCCTTCAATCAAATCTTTTATTTGCTTTTTCTTAATCACGTTCAGAAAATATTTGATTTTAGATCATTTTTTTTTTTGAGGGGGGGGTGTTGGAGGGAGGGGAGGTGATGGCATCTGTAGAGAAAGAAACTTTGGAATTTTTTTTTTATCTTTAATTTTAAATTGATTTTAGAGATTTTAATTAATTAAAAGCTTAAGCTTTAAAAGCAAAACTTGTAATGAAAACGTTTCAAGAATTTACGATAAAGGGAATTTCTTTTCACTTGTTTTTTTTTTTTTTTTGCTTGCTTCCTCTCTTTGTTTTTGTAATAAATTTTCTTCTCAAATGAATCGAAGTAATTTAATTTTACTGTGATAATTTTTTTTTTTTGTTTTTATAATTGCTATTTTTACAAAGTTATGTTTTGAAAAACATGAAAAGGGGGGAGTGGCAAATTCGGAAAATATTCTAACACAAGATTAATTCAGAAACAAGTGGTCGCGAATGTAATTAGTTTATAGTTGATTGAAGTTGGGCAAATAAAAAAAAAAGCCGAAACATTTGAAGAAATGTGTGACGTCGCACAGTGGTTCCAAATCACGAAAACGTGGTCAAAAGTCGAAAACGTTATTTAATCTCTCTGAAATTCAGTACACAAGGGTTTTTGAGGTCGCTGATTTAGAATTTGATATTATTTTTTCAGAAAAAAAAAATATGGCGGGACCAATATGGGGAACTAAAAAAAAAATAATTCGATTTCAATCAAAATTGGCATTGTCGGGTTCTCGAGGTCGCCGATTTTGTATTTTAAATAAATTAATAACAAAAATAATATTTTCTTTTTTTTTTTATTAGCCTTTTTCTGCATCATAGGCCATATTGACCCTAAATGATACATATTGTTTAATACGACACATTTGTGGATGGCCAGGCACACTTATTTATGTCAAAGAGACATGTATGTAGAAGAGACAGATACAAAGAACAGAAGGACTGCTTGACCCAGCTCGGGCAGCTCGAGGTCTCCATTCACGTATCCACAAAAGATGGGTCCCTGAGCGAAATAAAGACATCATTTATAAAAATTAACTAGATGTGAAAAAGACTAGTCAACTAGTTTATGCGAGGGATAGTTATTTAATTATAAGTGAAGCAACCGGCATTTTCTTCAATAAATATAACGTCAAAATGGCAAAAATGTTGTCTTTATATGTTTAATAAAAGTTTTAATTTAGTTTCCCGGGATTAATAAAATGTGCGCACTTGTGCCTTGTGTGGACACCCCTGAAATAGAGAGAGGATTCTCCGGCCTGCGTTCAAACATTCATTAGTACTCCGCTGAAAATAACAATTTCTCTGCGAATGTTCTTTAATTAGACAAAATGACGATTTAAGTAAAAAATCAAATATACTTTGACCTTCTCTGTTGGCAGATATTTAAAAAAATATCAAATAGGAATATTTTTTTTTTTTTATCGCTGACACTTGAGGGGCAGTGGAGACTTTGTCAGCTGTCACTCACTCTTTTCCTTTTAACTAATGCCCAATTAAGATAAATGAAAAAAAAAATCCAACTCTTTCTTCTATTATTTATTTATATTAATAAAATATCAGACTTTTTTTTCTTTCTCTTACCACTATATATATGTTAATATATATAGAGAGAAAGTATTGGATTCATGTCAAAAATTCGATGTCGAGATTTTGATGGATCTTCACGTTTTGAGGTCCCCTGAATCCAAAAAAGCGGATTTCAGCGACATGGTCTGTCAGGGGCGTATTTAAGGGGGGCCGGGGGGCGGGCCCCCGAAATTTCCCAAACACATATACATATATAGGGATATACAGACATCAGCGCAACAATTTTTTCCGCAGGATGGACAACTTTGGTTCCGCAATAGAAAAAATGTTCCTCAAAAAATTTCGTGTGAAAAAAATATAGTTTCTTAAAAAAAAATTTTCCTCAGAAAAATTTTGAGTTCGGGCCCAAAAAAATTTCTATATACGCCCCTGTGGTCTGTCTGTCTGTGTGTGTCTCTCTGTGTGTGTGTGTGTGTGTGTGTGTGTGTGTCTGTCTGTGAACAAAATATCTCAAGAACGTAAAGATCTAGGAGGCTGAAATTTTATATTTAAGTTAGGCACCCCCATGGGACGTGACAAGAAGCTTTTGAACATAATCGACCAAAGAGTACTAGTACTTTACTAATGCTTTCAGTTTTTTTTCGATTTTCTCTAAGTTTCGCTCGAACGATTTTGATTATTAAATTCAAAAATCAATTATTTTTTAGATGCTCTTTAAAATGTATATTCTCATTTTGTCATTGAAATCTTCTGAAGACCACTTTACTCTTGTACTCAATAGAAAAGATAGGAGAAATGTAATGGTTGCCATGGTAACAAAATATAAATATTTTCACATTACTTATAAATTTTAGATCTTGAAATTCGAATGTACCGTACTGTCGGAAACTAAATATATGTCGACACGAAAAATCTGGTGAGACAAGAAGCACAGAACACAACTTTGGATTACCGAAGTTAAGAGAAAGTTGTGTGCTGTGCGCCAGTCTCAAGAGATTTTTATAATTATAAACATGGGAATCGAGGGTTCGGATCTCAGGCAGTCCGAACACGCGACTCTTGGCTTATGAGATTAGCACGCTACTTATATGACAAAAATTTATTTCAATTGAATTGGCTACCAATCAATTGAAATATAAATAGAGACCTGGTCCGGGTTTCAATTTTATTTTGCCTAAAAAATATCGAAGAAAAAAGGAAATCGGCAAGTGTTTGGTCACATTCGTCGTCGGATTATCGATTTAACTTTTTTAAATGCAAGGCCATCACTAAAAGTTGGTTTTTACAAAATTGCAATTTTATTTTTAATAAAAAAAAAAAAAATTCAAATTACTTTAGAGGGAGAGAGAGGGTGTTTTTTTTTTTTTTTTTTTTTTCACTCGCATGTTGGCATTGATTGATAGAGTTTATTCTTCCATATAAATCTTGTCAAGATGTTATCTTAATGCTAATAAAGCCTTAAATCTCTCCTCTATGAGCCAGTCAGAAGCCAAAATGATTAAGTCCCTTTTTTTATTTTATAGCTCAATTACTCGTTGAATTTTAAGTCCCTAAATTGCTTTTGGTCTCATTAAGTGCAAGTATCTCAAATAGCTTAGGCATCTTTTATTTGAAATAGATGTGGAAAATATAAATAGTAGCCCGAATTTGGACCTCCTTCTATAAAGTATTGCGATCGCCAAAATCTTGATGTCGAAATTACAAGACAAATACATTTTTTGAGATCCCTTTAGTTAAAAAAATGGTCAGGACTGTGTGGCACGAAATCTGATGTGACAAGCACAGAACACAACTTTCTCTTCCCAAAGATAATACACTCTTAAGTTGCAATGGTAAAAATCTGGTGTGAGTGTCGCACAGCATACAACTTTTCTTACGACAAAGGAAGTATTTATGTGGGGTTGTTCTTACCTTCGGTATCGAAAGTTGTGTACTGTGCTTGTCACCAGGGGCGTAGAGAAGAGATTTTTCAGGGGGAGGGGGGAGAAGGCCAAAAATACCAACTAAATTTAATCAATTTGACAACTGTACAATTCACATTCTTTTTCATACTACATATATTAATTTACTAGAGGCTAAACCCGACGCCCCTTAGCCGCTATATGACATGTTTGAACGTTAAGTCCTCTCCCCCCTTCAATTTGCTATTTTAATATTAAAAAACTAAAGGATTAAACAAAATTTTTGATAGAAATATAATTAAGGCAAGATTTTTATTAATTGAGAGATTCCAATTTCGCTTTATGAGTATGATTCTGGAACGAATTATGCTCGTTAAGCGAGGATCCACTGTACAGTGAGGGTCAATATTAAGTCCCACCCATGCGTTTTCTTCTTGGGATTATTTCAATGTTTTTATATAAGAAAATGAAAATCTTTATTGGAATTATTCTAGGTTTGAAGCATTGAAGGTTTTCATTAAAAAATATATAATATTTTTTTTAAAAACAATGAAATAATCACAAGAAGAAAACGCATGGGTGGGACTTAATATTGTCCCTCACTGTACATAGAAATATAAAGTTTCAGCCCAATTGGAGACGATTTAGTGGTGCAAAACACGGCTAAAATTTTAGAAAAATCGAATTTTTTCAGTTTTTTTAACTTGGACACGGCCCGCGGGGGCTTGGAGTAGTTGGTAGCGTGTCTACCTTCTATACCGAACGTCGCGGGTTCGGACCCCAGGCAGTCCGATAATTTTATTTAAGGCATTTGGATACCAAATGACTTAAATAAAAATGCCTGGACCCCAATATGTATAATAATCATTAACGGGTATCGTTTAAAGTCTTATATGGCCTAAGTTGCCGAGAAGACTGTGTGAATGAGTGTGTGGATGTGAGTGTGAATGAGAAAAAAGTGTGAATGTTAAAAAAAAAACTTTGGACACCCCTGATAGAATCTTTTACCATCACTGAATGCAAATAACATATATTTATGATATTCTGTAGTTGTTTCACTTTCTAAAAATCAATCTAAAGAAATTATGAACAAAATAGTTATCAAAGTCAATTTTGTTAAAAAGCAAATATAAGAAAATTTTATGATAAGGATGGTGTTTTTTTCGCCAAGAATTTAGAGCTATTCTTGGGTATATGGATGGATAGCTCTGAATCCTGACTAGGAAAACTGTTTTGCTCATAATTTCGTTATCAATGAATTATTATTTTTTTACCGGATTTTTTTTTCAGGCATATGGAATTAATAAATATTTAATTATACCAAATTAATAAGATTTGACTCATGAAGTGAAAATGTCATTTTTGTTGTCCAGTGTTATTTATTTATGTCTTGTATCAAAGGCGACGGGGAACGGTTTTTCGGGGTCTCCCATCCGAAACAATCTTGATCTCCTCTGGCGAGGGATTTTTATTTAGTCCTTGAAATTTCTCTTCTGTTAGTTTCCTGAATTTAATCACCTTTGCCACTGAATTTGCAATAAAGAGAGCTAAGATATTACATGTCGTTGTTATCGCTCTCTCTGAAGCCTCCAACTTCTCTCTCATCAAAGGCTTGCATCGCCAAATTTCCGCCTTTTATATTGATGACGCAACTCAACGTAACCACCCCCCCTCTCTCTCTCTTTTCCGCCTCCTTCTCGACCAGGTTCGTTAAATCTTTTGTGCATTTGCAAATACAATTTAAGCCCCAAAGTAATTATATTTCGTTAGGTATCGTATAAAAAAATTTATCTATATATAGAAAAACAAAAGGGATTTTTATATATACGTTTATATAAACGCACCTCTCTCTCTCCCATAGATAGATAATCTTATTAGTGAATTTTTCAGCGTATAAAAAAAAAAAAAAAAAAAAAAAAAAAATTGCCAGGCACAAAGGATTTCGATTTTCAGAGGGAGAGGAATCTGCTTTTGGGTGTTGATTTAAAGAAAGATATATCCTCAAAGCACGAATCATTTTTCTACCTATAAAATCTTTTTTTTTTTAATATGCATAAATTCACAAAAAAAATGTGGATTAAAGATAAAGCGTTTTAAGTGATTGAAACAAATACCATGGCATCAATGAGGGAAGGAAATTGATTTCAACGTTTCGATCTTATTCATGAATTTATTTTAAAATTTAAAAATCATTAAAACGAAAACCATTATGGTTATGAGCAGGTATTAGGGATGGAAAAGGCGCTCGAAAAGTCGATTTTCGATTTTGAAATCGACTTGATATTAGTCGATTCTCAGAATCGACTTTCGAAGAGACTTTTTGAAAACTATATAACTAGTGCTTAGGAGACACTCAGTAAATATTAACTATTTATTTGTTTATAATATAATATTTATTAAGTATTTAAACATTTTATTAAATACAACACACACAAATATTGCTTTCAACATTTTTATAAAAAGAATATTGCACGTGATATGGCAACGAACATTAAAATAAAATATGAAAGTTGAGTATCAAAATAATTATTATCTTTGATTTGAGAGATTTAATTATTTTATTATTATAATAAATTGGCTTTTAATTTTTTATTAGACGAGATAGAACAATAGGTCAAATTCTGAATTTCTACTAATTTTTTGAACCTCCCCATTTGGGGATTTGGACCCGAGTATTTTTTCCTGCACCCTCTATAAGGGTGCAAAATTTCATTTCAAAATTTCAATGACTTGATCAAACAGAATGGGACAATCAGACGGACTTTCAGAAATTAAATATATGAATATTAATTAATACATTTTTTTTTAAATCTGGTGTAATTGTTTTTTTCTTATCCCTTTCTGCTACTGAGACCATTTAGGGGTTTTAACGAATATAATGTTTAATTTTATTCTTCCGATGGCTTCCGGGGGATGTTCCCCAGGCTGATTCACAGGGCTGACCCACTCGAGACTTCCCTGCGCTATTTATTATCATATTAATGAGCTTTATAACTTCTTCTATTTATTTTATAAAATTTATGAAGTAAGGACATTGGCAAAATAAATTTCGGCAAGTCGGAAATATGCCGAAAGATCATTATTTTAAAAATATCTCAATTTCAAAAAAATAGAGAAGAGCAAAAGATACATTACCCCCACCCTCGTCTTTTCAGCAACAAACAAAGAAATTAACCGCATGGAACAAAAAAACAGAGAAAATAAATAAACATATGGAGCACAAAAGTGACTTGGGAGTTTGTGCCAATTAGATAGGAAACAACGACAACCTAAAGGGTTGATTTTGTCTCTCTCTCTCTCTCTCTCGCTTGCTAGCTCGTTAGACAAGAGAGGAAACGTTCAAAAGCAAATGATTATAAAGAGCTCTCTTTCTCTTGGTTGATATTGGGAATTGAAAAAAAAAAAATCTGGTGTGACTGGCGCACAGCACACAACTTTCTCTTACCTTCGGTAATCGAAAGTTGTGTACTGTGCTTGTCACACCAGATTTTTTGTGTCGACATGTATTTAGTTCCCGGCAGTAGGGAATATTTGAATTCAGATGTAAAATTTATAAGTATGGGAAAATATTTATATTTTGTTACCATGGCAACCATTTCTCCTATCTTTCCTATGAAGCACAAGAGTAAAGTGTGCTTCAAACAATTTTGAGGGCAAAACGAGAATATACATTTGAAAGAGCATCTCAAAAATAATTGATTTTTGAATTTTAATCAAAATCGTTAGAGCGAATTTTGAGAAAATCGAAAAAAACTGAAAAAGTACATCAGTAAAGTACTAGTACTCTTTGGCCGATTTTGATTAAAAGCTTATTTTGTCGGTCCCGGGGGATGTTTAACTTAAATATAAAATTTCAACCTCCTAGCTCAATTCCTTCATGCTTAAAATTGAACACAGACACACCCACCCACCCACCCACCCACCCACCCACAGACAGACCATGTCGCGAAAACCACTTTTTTGGATTCAGGGGACCTCAAAACGTGAAGATCCATCAAAATCTCGACATCGAATTTTTGACATGAAACCAATACTTTCTCTCTATATATATATTACATATATACATAGGTAAGAGAAAGTAAAAAAATCGTGTGGTTTGGAAAAGAACAAAAAAAAAAAAAAAAAGAAATTTCTCGGGAATAAGTTTGAATGGAAGACAAGAAAATGTATAAAAATTATTCGTTAAGTGAAAAAGAAAAAAAAAATTTAGAGGTTAAATTCGAATGTATATACAGAGGTGTATCAAAAGTTTGGATGGCAAAATTCCATTTTCAAGTTTTTCGTCAACAAATTTCGTCTTAGGGTTGGAAAAGGGGCTCGAAAAGTCGATTTTCGATTTTGGAATCGACTTGATATTTTTCGATTCTCGGAATCGATTAATCATTTCTAAAAGTAGACTTTTTAAAAACTATAACTCGTGCTTAGGAGGTACTCAGTATATATAAAATATATTTATTTATTTACACACAAATATTGTTTTCAATATTTTTATAAAAGAATATTCTATCCAGAAATTGCACGCGATATGGCATCGAACATTAAAATAAAATATGAAAGTTGAGTATCAAAATAAAACATTAAAATTGAGGAATTAAGAATACCACATAAGTTCACTAACCAATCTTATAAAGCGTGTTGTTTGGTGTGTTATGTGTAGGTTTTAAAAGAAAGATGAAAGTCAATCAATTTATTTATTATTATTATTAATTGAAATTCTTATCACCCGTTTGTTTACCCGAGGGTTTTTCGTGTAAGAAGACATACACCTCAAACCCAACCGGCCTCTGGCCGTAGCCATCTGCCGCCATCCTGTGAAGTTACATTATTTCCTATCTCTAACTCCTCCTCCTGCTTTCGTTACAGACTGTATTAGGATAAATCACTAGTTATGCGGACCCTACTAGTTATGCGCAACCCCGACCTTCAAATAAGCATAATTATATTTCTAGAAATGTTAAAACTGTTTAAGACGGTAGAAAATGTTTGCCATCATTTAAAGAATCTACCATAATTCGGTCGAAATAATTCCGTGAAACCCTCTCGTTTTATTACAGTTTGTTTCCGCCCTTCTCTTTTAAGTCCCGTGTACACGTGATTTTGAAAAGTTTTGCTTCTTCCTTTAATTTATTGCGTGAACTAATTAATAAAATTCAGTTATGTATCGATTATTGATTAAATTCTATTTAATTTAGTATCATATTTATTATATTTAACTCATTGTAACTTGCATTAATAAGCATAAACCGTTTGAATGAAATCATGTTACCAGTTATGGTCATCCCCCTGCGACCAACCACGCCAGATTTTTTTTTTAATATTCCGATGGCTACCTGGGGACGTTCCACACGCTGATTCCTCGATTAACTAAGTAAATTTGAATAAATCGTGTTCATTTAATTACTAAATTAACAAATATCGGAATTCGAAATAATAGCAAACAAAAGAAAATTGGAAATATTTTCAAAGGATATTATTATTAAGGTCCATCACAACTCAACACATTTCCTTAAGGGTGATCATAACTAGTGATTTACCCTACCAACTGGTACTAAATATTGTAAGAAAAAAGCCGAAGTGGTCCAGCGAGAATCGATTCTAATCGATTGAAGAATGCCACATATGTTCACTAACCAATCTTAGAAAGGGTGTTGATTTGTGTGTTACGCGTAGGTTTTAAAAGAAAGATGAAAATCAATCGTTGAAAACGTTACAAACTATATTACCATCGGGTACTAAGTATGGTAAGAAAAAAGTCGAAGTCGTCCAATGAGAATCGATTCTAAAAAGTCGATTATTTTCAGTAAAAGATCGATTCTTGACTAAAGTCAGAGTCTACTTTTCCATCGTCCCTGAACCTAAATAGGTTTTTTAATCAATTTACGGTCTAAATACGATCACTAGGAATCAATCGGATTCAATCTTTGAAAATCTCAATTAGCGTCTTAATAAGAACATAAATAAAGGTTTGTTCCTTTTTTTGAAATAAAAAAAAAAATATATACAGTAAATCAACGAAGAAATTAGCATTTTAATGAGGGTAATAACAATATTCTAAGAGAATATAAAATTTAGGTAAAGATTAATAGCCAGAGAGAAGAAGAGAAGATAAAATTAAACACACTTGTTACTTTTACCGCACACTTTGTTAATATAATCTTAGGTGGAAGAGTTAATAAGAAAACAACTCTTAAATAATATTCCCTTTAATATTAGCCTCTATTTATTTTAAATAAATTTAAAATTCTGATCTATTCGATTAAATGGTCATTTGCCAACGAACAATATGAATATAGAGCTTGAAGCTCTATAAATAAAGTCTACAAATTTCAAGAAAGTTAAACAGTGAGAAAAAAAATAGCGCGTGGAAAATGTTATTAAAATATCTGGGGTGACTTAACGCACAGAAGATTTGTGTCGAGATATTTTTATTTTCCCATAGCACCTTAGTTAACTTGACCACTTGCATTTCTTAAGTAAAAAAGTCAATTGAAACAAAATTCCCATAGGTTATGTGTATTTTAAATGTTGACTGATTGAAATAAACTATGGTTATATTTAAAAATTTTAATCTCATATTTGGACTTTCTTATACACAATAGAGAATCCTAAATAAATACAAAATTTCATAAGAATTGGAACAAATTTCTTTAAATGTGTATAAAGTTCCAAAGTGGACCCCCTTTTGAATCGAAATTAACATACAAATCCCCCTATGGGGATTTAACATTGACTCTATGGAAGGAAGAGCCGGAAAGTGAATTTGAAAAATCTGAAATACTACATCAGTAAAGTGTGCTTCAAACAATTTTCACGAAAAATTTCAATGATTTTTTTTTGAAAGACTATCTAAAAAATAATTGATTTTTCAATTAAAAACAGGAAAGGGGGCAACAACCCCCCAAAAAAAATTCTTAATCAAAATCGTTAAAGCCAATTTTGAGAAAATCGAAAAAACCTGAAAAACCACATCAGTAAAGTACTTGTACCTTTGTGGCCGTTTTTGTTCAAAAGCCTACTTTCACATCTCAGGAGGGTGCCTAACCTAAATATAAAATTTCAAATTCGTAGCTAAATTTAATTTAATTCGCCATCTCAAGTTTTTTCACTTTATCTTACCTATAGGGTCTATAGGTTAATATATATAAAGAGAAAGTATTGGATTCATTTCAAAAATCCGATGTCGAGATATTGATGGATATTCACGTTTTGAGGTCCCCTGAGTCCAAAAAAGTGGTTCCTGCAAATTGGTCTGTCTGATGGTGTGTAACGATTTAAATCATGTAGGAATTGACCTACGAGATTGAAATTTTATATTTAAGTGTGGTTCTTCAGGGCAGTCAAAATAGCATTTGAACAAAAAACGCTCAAAAAGTACTAGTACTTTACTGAAGTACTTTTTCGGATTTTTTTTCCGATTTTCTCAAAATTGGCAGTAACGATTTTGATTAAATTTCACAAATCAACTATTTTTTTAGACGCTTTTTAATAAGTACCCTGGTATATCAGTAAAATTTTCGTGAAAATTGTTTGAAAACTGTACATTAGTATTTCAGATTTTTCAAATCCATTTTCGGGCTCTTCCTTCCATAGAATCAATGTTAAATCCCCATATGGGGATTTGCATGTTAATTTCGATTCAAAGGGGGTCCCCCTTTGGAACTTTTTCCCCATTAAACAAATTTTTTCAATTCTTATGAAATTTTTTATTTATTTAGGATTTATCTATAAAATGTCCAAATATGAGATTAAAATTTTGAAAAATAGCCATAGTTTATTTCAAGCAGTCAACATTTAAAATGCAAGTTTGAAACTAAGGTGCTATCGGAAACTAAATATATCTCGACACAAAAAAAAATCTACTGTGCTCAGTCGCACCAGATTTTTTATGTTAAAATAATAAAAATAAATGACTCGCTCGCAGAGGCCAATCCCACCTTCGCCAAATTCAAAGAATTATTAATAACCAATCTCCGATAAAATCGGCATCAAACTAGAAATAGTTGTACTCAAACTTAAAATAAATGATTATTTTTAAGCTTAATACGAAAATAAAATTTACTCAAGTGTTCTTAATTTAACATCTCTAAAAAAAATGTATTTTTGACCCATCTGTGTGTGTTTATATTTATTTATGAAATGTCTGTCTGCGTGCATTAAAATAAATAGAATATTATTAATATTGAAAGGCATGGATGATGGGCAGAGGGTTTATTTCCGGATGGTATTTCCTTAATGGGGCATTTCTGCTTGCTTTTAATAAATATCCGGTTAATATACAGTAGTTATTCAACTACTATCTGCTTAGTCCGCGGAAAATTTCATTTGAAAATATTATATTAATATAATAAAGTTTTTTTTTTTTTTTTTTTTTTTTTTTTTTAATTCTTTTTGGCATTTGAGGCCATTTAGACATTTAAGAGATATAATAATATTTATTTATTTTTTCTCAGGGGCCCATCTTGTGGGTACGTGTATGGCGACCACGAGCTGCCCTAGCTGGGACTGGCTGTACTTCAGTTCTTTGCATGTCAGTCTCTTCTCTTCTATATTTTCAACAGGCGTCAGACCGTGCGACCTGTTCTATTCCTTCCCGGTTGCAAAAACCCTTGAATGACAAATTCCGCCGACCCCGTATTGCGGGAATAATCAGGCAGAAGGAGGCAAGAAAGAAGAAGAAGAAGAATATTTATTTATTTACGATAAATTTATTTATTTATCTATCAGCGGGTATTTAAATGATTTAAATAAACAAGGATCGGAAGGAACTTTGCAGGAGTTTAAAAAAAAAAATATTTTATTTTTATTCGCCGACTTTTCGGACTCCCCCCTTCATCAGGGCAAATATTATTAACTATACACGATATTATCTATAGTAGTTGATGTTGGGGTTAGCGTGCTGGCCTTTTATAACAAGAGTCAGGGGTTCGCATCCCGTCCCAGGCGACAAAATGTATTTAAGATGTTGATAAGAGAATTGGCTGTTCAACGATTAGAATGAGGATGAGAGGATGTCAGCCAATATCTATAGAGACTCTCCTTTTGGCTGACATCCTCTCGTCCTGTCTATCATTCTAAAATTTATTTAAATGGAATTTGCTACATTTTTTTCAAAGATTTATTAAAAATTTTAATTTTACATAATGTTTCAACTAGAGCCAACGATTGACATAAGCTTTAAATAAATGTGACTGAATTATTTTTATCGTAAATAAATAATCATTTCCCCTCCCCCCCCATTAGAGGTGTTGACAAATGTCAATATTGATAATTTTAAAGCCTAGGAGCGCGGGTTCGAATCCCAAGTAGGCGGATGTATATTTACTTAAATTAATTTCAAAAGGTATAAATAAATGTGCCTGGACCCTCACATAATAAATAATTTGAGTATCGTTAAAGTTTATATGGCCTCCGATGCAGAAAAGACTAAAAAAAAACATCTTAGTTTATGTATATTTCTAATGTTTTTAAATAAATCGAGATTTCTAAAAAAAATAACGATGCAATTTTAAATATCCGTGTCTTGAACCGAACAAGATAACAAGATGATACACGGTACTTAGAGGTTTGTAAACTCAGACAGCAAGCTCTAAGGGGATGATCAAATTGGACCACCCTCAAGGGATTGCAATGTTATTTTTTCATCTTTTTCTCTTTTCCTTTTTTTTAACGCAAATATACACACATATATGGACCCTGTTACGCATTAGTGTATCAAGCGCCAGCTACCGAGTTTTGAGAAAATTAACAATAAAGTTTTTTGTTTTGATTAGATTATATATAATTTTTTTTGTCAATTGTGCAAGTAACATTAAATATAAATTTTTTTAGGACATATTTCATAAAAATCTGGTGTTACTGGCGCACAGCACACAACTTTCTCTTACCTTCGGTAATCGAAAGTTGTGTTCTGTGCTTGTCACACCAGATTTTTTTGTGTCGACGTGTATTTAGTTTCCGACAGTACGGTACATTCGATTTTCAAGATGTAAAATTTATAAGTATGGGAAAATATTTATATTTTGTTACCATGGCAACCATTTCTCCTATCTTTTCTATGGAGTACAAGAGTAAAGTGGTCTTCAGAAGATTTCAAACAAAAAATGAGAATATACATTTTAAAGAGCATCTAAAATATAATGGATTTTTTGAATTTAAAAAAAAATCGTTGGAGCAAGTTTAGAGAAAATCGAAAAAACTGAAAAAGTGCATCAGTAAAGTACTAGTACTTTTTGGCCGATTTTGTTCAAAAGCTTCGTGTTACGTCCCATGGGGGTGCCTAAATTAAATATAAAATTTCAACCCCCTAGCTCTTTTCGTTCTTGAGATATTTTGTTCACAGACACACACACAGACACACAGAAAGACCATGTCGCGAAAACCACTTTTTTGGATTCAGGGGACCTCAAAACGTCCATCAAAATCTCGGCATCGAATTTTTGACATAAATCCTATACGGTACTTTCTCTCTCTATATATATTAACATATATATAGAAGTAAGAGAAAATAAAAAATACTATTAATTATAGCATTTGAAACAATATTCCGTGCTTAACTCAATTTTGAATTTTTTGGCGCTTGACACACTAATGCGTAACAGGGTCCATATAATTGACCTAGCTTTGTTTCGTTTTTCACAATTGAAATCTTAAATAAATTTATAAATCCCCTACTCTAGCTATCTCTTGGTTTCGTAAAACTTAATGTGAGCTCGTCTAGTTGTCCAGTTCAGTTTAATATTAAAGAAAAGAGAGACCTTTTATAAAATTAAGTGACCATCAAAAGACAAGGCCAGATGTTTTCATTAAATTTATTATTATTTCCATTTGCCAGACGGTGGTCAGTTGCTTTTCTATCCGGCATAGACACAAACAATAATCATATCCCACAACAAAAAGGGAGTAACAAAAAAAGAGATTGAATTAAAGCCAATCTACCCGACCACTAACTTACTAACGATTAATGGGAATTAGAATGGACATTTAGTGAAGGGATTTTTTTATGATTCTCTATTGAGTATAAAATATCCAAATATGAGATTTTTTTAACTACGGATGCACTTTTTCAGTTTTTTCGATTTTCTCAAAATCCGCTCCAACAATTTTGATTAAAATTCAAAAATCAATTATTATTTAGGTGCTCTTTCAAATGTATATTCTCATTTTGCCATTGAAATCTTCTGAAGACTATTTTTCACTTGTACTTCATAGGAAAGATAGGAGAAATGGTCGCCATGATAACAAAATATAAATATTCTCCCACACTTATAAAATTTACATCTTGAATTCTAATATATCGGCGGAAACTAAATATATGTCGACACAAAAAATCTGGAGTGACAAGCTCAGTACACATGGCGGTTACCATGGCGACCATTTCTCCTATCTTTCCTATGAAGTACAAGAGTAAAGTGTGCTTCAAACAATTTTGAGAGCAAAATGAGAATATACATTCTAAAGAGTATCACAAAAATAATTGATTTATCAATTTTAAACAAAATTGTTATAGAAAATTAATAAAATAAAAAACCAATTGAAAAAGTGCATCAGTAAAGTACTGGTACTCTTTGGCCGATTTTGTTCAAAGGCTTCGTGCCACGTGCCAGGGGGAATATCTAACTTAAATATAAAAATCAACTTCCTAGCTCTTTTCGTTCTTGAGATATTTCGTTCACAGACACACCCACAGACAGACCATGTCGCGAAAACCACTTTTTTGTTGGATTATATATCCATCAAAATCTCGACATCGAACTTTTAAGATGAATACAATACTTTCTCTCTCTATATATATTAACATATATATAGAGGTAAGAGAAAGTAAAAAAAAACTTAATAATGAAAATATAACTCACGACGCTCTGGATAGCTTAATGGGTTGTTGTTGTTGTTGTTGTTGGATGTAAATGTGGGCTCACCTGAAACAAAGAGAAAATATATTTTAGATTTAAAGAAAAACTCACGTGGTGTTGAGTGTCAAATCAAAACAAATATTAAATGAAATTGAAGATATTATATTAATATTAATGATGCAGATTTTATAACTGATATGAGTAAATAAAAAGTATAGCAGCTAATGTATATTTCATTTATTAAGTGCCCATAAGCTGACGTTTCGGTCTTGATTAATACCATCTTCAGAGTTTGTGGGCTGCCAATATAGGCATATAAATAAAAATCCAGAGATATAAGTAAACTATTTAAATATATTATAATGATGGAAAATTGTTCAAAATACTTCAATCATATTGGCCTTTAGTCGAATACAGGAAGTATAAATTTTATAAATTTATTATAAATAGCTTTCTTATAAGTTCATTTATATATTTATGATTGAATATTTATTTACGTGCATATATTGGCAGTCGCATGCACTGAAGATGGTAATAATCAAGACTGAAACATCAGCTTAGTGAGCCTTAATAAATGAAATATACAATAGTTACTAATATATTAATTGTAAACTATGAACCGTAGGCTCTAGTTGAAACAATATGAAACCTTAGCGACTAAACGCCGAAGGCGTGCATTGCGGCTAGTTTCTAATCTTTCAAACTCAATAATCTAGTGTTTTTTTAATTGTTAATTTTTCAAGAAATTAGATATTGCAAGAAAAAATAAATCACAACACATGGCCGCCAAAGAGAGGTTGCACAGCTAGTAGCTATTTGTATCTTAATTAACTATTCCCCTGTATTTGTTGATAGTGTATTGGACTGGCTGAATGGCTAGCCAAAAAAATTAAAAAAAATATTTCTCACTTGTATTTTTATATTATTATCAGAGAGACTGGAATCCCTTGACCTACAATTTCAACATTCACCCGGCCAGAAAATGTTTTCTGGGGAGTGAGGAGTTTGGCTCATCTCTCCCCCTCCCCCCATCTCCTCCCCTCTCTTCATCTCTTAACGAAAATATATGCTGATTGAAATAAGAACATTTTTAATATGTAAATGACTTGGTGAAAGATTTTTTTTTAATAACTCTTAGCTTCCCCCTCCTGCTTAGCTTTCTCCTCCTCTCCTTAATTAATAATCTTTTGATAGGTGAAGATCAATTAAATAAAAGGAAATATTAGTTTTTTTTTATCAATAAAAAATTACCTTTAATAAGACACTCGAGAAGGGGGATGATCATTTAACTATACAAGTATTAACTTTTTAAGATAAAAAATACACAAGAGAATTGAGCCATAGCACGTCTCGCACTCTACTAAGAGATAGAAGTCTATGCTTGTTTGAATTCTCTATAAAAAGAGATCAAAATAGCAAGTCCCTTTTTATAAAAGATAACAAAAATACTTTTTACTTGATTCTAACATTACACTAGTCGACAAGGTTTTCTTCACAAGAAATCTGTTTAGTGAACCTAGTGCATTCTTTTATTCTGAATTCAGATATGTAGTTAGAATTTTTCCATCAGGCACAGTTTTAGAGATATAGAGCAAAATAGATTTTAGTAGAAAAAGTGCTCTAAAACGGCTTTTATTTAGAAAGTACAAATTATTTTAACGCGGCACCCCGTAAAAATATACAGATATTTAGAATACATATAAATTTAAAGTTTCATCCCAATCGGAGGTAATTTAGGAGGGTGCCGCAAACGGCTTAAAATAAAGTTTAGAAAAATCGAAATTTTTGGGATTTTTTTTGCTTTGGTCACCCCTAATACACTTTTAGATAACCCTGAATGCAAAAAACATATATGTACGATATTCTAGAGTTCTCTGGCATTCTAAAAATCATTCATTCGTAAAAATCTGTTAATTGTTAACGAAATTATTAACAAAAACGTCACCAAAGAAAAAACACAAGTACACTTATTGGTCGAAAAAAATGGACTTCAATTGAATTAAAACCCGAACCCTATTCACGAGAAGCTTATGTATCCTCTCTGAGAATCAGGTCACGGACACTGACTTTATTAAATATTATAAAAAAAAATATTTCTAGAATCTCATATCTTTCTTTAAAAGAAAAAAGTTCATTTTTTTCGACCAGTGAGTACTGGTATTTTTTCTTTGATGGCGTTTTCGTTCATAATTTCGTTAGTAATCAACAGATTTTTTATGAATGAATAATTTTAGAAAGCCAAAGAACTATAGAATATTGTAAATATATGTTTTTTTGCATTCAGGGATACCTAAAATTGTATTAGGGGTGACCAAAGCAAAAAAATCTTGAAAATTTTGATTTTTCTAAACTTTTTGCAGTTTGCGGCAAGTCTAAATGACCTCCGATTGGAATGAAACTTTATATGTATTAGAACTATCTGCATATTTTCACGGGGTGTTGCCTTAAAAATAATTTGAACATTCTAAATAAAATCCGTTTTAGAGCATATTTTCTATTAAAATCTATTTTGCTCTATATCTCTAAAACTGTGCCTGATGGGGAAAAACTGAAATGATATTTGAATTCAGCATGAAAAATACTTCTAGAATTTCATATCTTTTCTTGTGAAAGAAAAAAGTTCATTTTTGTCTACTAAAAAATTGAAAAATGATTAAAAACATTTATAATTCTTACAAGTGGTAAAGGTGGAGTTAATAAATATGCTTTTCAATCTTAACTCGGGTAACTCGAGGTCATTAACCAGGTGACCCCGATTGAAACTGTTCAGATGAAAATTAATTTTCTTTCCTAATTTCTTTTTAGTTTAATCAATACTACATATAGGCTATATCCCCGAAGGGCGAAGATTCAATTTCGGTGGCGATGCTGGCTGGTTGGTTACCTCCCCCTCCGCCCCCTCCCCCCTCCCGAGCCGCTCGTCAGTCGACCGTTAATTCATTTCACCATTAGTTGAACTCGGTCTATTACACTTGTCACTTGTAATTTTGTCCTCATATGAACATGTGGCTAATTGGCCGCAACAATGCTGCTGCCTACGTGTGTGTGTCAAGGGAAATTTTTTTTTTTTTTTTTTTGCATGCGGGTCTTTTGCATTTTTAGAATATATTCCTATTCCCTAAACTGATGTTTATGGATTATCGAACACCGATAACGCCAAGAGATAAAATATAGAGAGAGATAATACGTTTTAGAATTTCCACCTTTTCCCTACTATAGTATTTCTCCCCTTGGGAAATATAGTTTTGAACTGAATAAAAAGATAGATATAGAAAGATGGAATAATCAGAGGAGTTTGCTTGTCAATTTATTACTTTGACATAAACGCAAAGAAACTAGAATTTTTTTTTTTTTTTTTTATTTTTTTTTATTTCAAATTTTAATCAAATGAATGCGCGCACTTCACGAAAATAACCGCAAGCTATTTTCAATAAAAGTTAAACCAAACTTAAGGAGCCCCCGCAAAGTTCTTGCAATTTCTAAAATCTACGAAACCGGAAGAACTACAAGACTTAAGCTTCTTCATCACAAGCTCAAAAATCACTCTATAATCTAGTAACAGACTTTTTATTATATTCTTGCTCTAAGTCATTTATTGATAGTATGTTCTTTTTATATTTACTCATCTACCGAACTATTCTCTGAATGTTATGAAGAAACGATAAAAATGTTTCTAAAATACATTGGATACCAATAGGGATACGGTATCGAAAAAAGTATCGATACTTGTACTTGGTATCATATCGAAAGGAAAGTATCGATACCAGAAAGTATCGGAAGAAAAGTATCAATACCATTAAGTATCGAGTACCTTTTCAGTTTGAGTATTTTTTGAAAATCTCTTCGGCATCTTAGGCCCTTTATACTTTAAACGAAATACTTGTTAATAAAAGAATTTGATTTTCGGTTTAACTGTGGTTTAATTGTAAAAATAACAACGTTTCGGCCACTCATTTTGTGACCTTCTTCAGGTACAATTCAATTAAGATTTAGTAAGTTGTTAAATCTGTGACAATCTCATTTGAATTTTGAATTTGAATGTTTTTTTTAACTAATTCAAATGAGATTGTCACAGATTTAACAACTTTTTTAATCTTAACTGAATTGTACCTGAAGAAGGTATTGAGGTATTGCGGTTCAGGCATTATTATTTATACCATTTGGTAATCAAATGAGTATTATAGAAAACTCTTAAAAGAAAAATAATAAAAATTGTTATATGTAGGCCTATAATTAAATTTTTACTTTTTTTCCCTTGGAGAGATCGGGATGGGACTAGGTCTATATTGCCTAGGATGCCAAAAGGACCTAAAAAACAAACTATATTTGAATGAGTAATACTCATTCGATACCGGCAATCAAGCGCTGATATGAGTAAAGTATCGAAAAAAAAGTATCGAGTAAAAAAAGTACTAGTATCGAAACAAAAGTATCGATACCAGTAAGTATCGATACTTTTTTCGTGTCCCTAGATACCAATTAATTTAGAAAAATGGGAACGGGGTCTAAATGATCTCAGATGCCGAAAAAGACATAAACAAAACAATTGTGTGCTGTGCTCGTCACACCAGATTTTTCGTGTCGAGATATATTTAGTTTCCACCGATATATTAGAATTTAAGATGTACAATTTTTTTGAAACATTCACACTTTTTTTCACTCACACACACATTCACACAGTCTTTTCGGCAACTTAGGCCATATAAGACTTTTACAATAACTGTCGTAATGAATATATCTATTGGGGGGTTCAGGCATTTCTATTTAAGCCATCTGGGATCCTTCTTATTCTGTCCTCGCCTTATTCCCGCCAGCGGACCTAACATTTTCCCTATAATCCTATCATGTGTGTTTGCGACCAAGAAGGATAGAACCGTCCGGCCCGTCGCATGGTCTGTCGCCTGTTGAAAAGAGGAAGGAAGAGACAGACATACAAAGAACAGAAAGACTGCCTGTCCTAGCTCGGGCAGCTCGTGGTCGCCATCCACGTACCCACAAGATGTGGGCCCCTGAGCGATAAGCCATCTGGGATCCAAATGGCTTAAATAAAATAATCGGACTGCCTGGGGTCAGAACCCGCGACGTTTGGAATAGAAGGTAGGCACGCTACCTACTACGCCAAACCCGGGGGCGATGTAAAATTTATAAGTATTTATATTTTGTTACCATGGCAACCAATTCTCCTATTCTTTTCTATGGAGTACAAGAGTAAAGTGGTCTTCAGAAGATTTCAATGGCAAAATGAGGTAAGAGTAAGTAAAAATATGAAGAAGAGGGGAGAGAGTAAATTAACTCCGGCCGCGAGATTCTCGACTGCGCCTAGAAGGTAGGCAGCATAGACATCCGTACTGCTAAGAGTTTTGCCTGGATGTTGGGTACATTTGTACATTTCTATTTCTTCTGAAGATGACGCAGTCAAGTATTTATACCAATAAATATCACCTTAGTGTTTTTAATTAATTTAATAAAGTAATTTCAAGAGATAATGATACATACACGTATGTTAGAAATTGCTAGGATTTATTGAGGAGAAAAGAAAAGGAGATGACGGTGAAAAATTGAGCTCCGATAGCTGAATATATGCATGCATTAAAATTAATCTTTAATTGACACAACCAACGATCGTTATATCATCATCACTAAACCAAAATTCAGTGTTAGAACAGACAAATATAAACCGAACACGGAATGATTTTTATTGCTTAAACGGAATTGAATTTAGAAAATTAACCCTGAGAAAAAATGATTTGTTATCTTATGACGCCACCAGATTTCTCCTCGGCCATCTCTCATCTCTTCTCAACAGAACAAACAGAACGTTTCCATATTCAAACAATTAATCATTGATCCCTTTTGGAAAAAAAAGATATATTAACCGTTCCAAAATAAAAAAAAAAATTTTTTGATTTATTTTCTATCCTTTTTATTTTATTTTCTTTTGAGGTAAAGGATGATTAAAGATTCTTATTTCTTTTTGTTTGTTTATCTAAGAGATGCTGTGGTCCATAAGCGTTTGAGAATTTAAACCAACAAACACTGGGAAGGGAAAAAAAACTGGCAATATGAGCATATGCATGGCATTGGAAGTCTCTTCTGATTATTTATAGATAAAGAAATAAATATGGCGGGACTTTGCAAATCACTCGACTTTTTAAGCGATTTTGTTTTATGTCATTTATATCAAAATAGGGACGGAAAAGGCGCTCGAAAAGTCGATTTTCGATTTTGGAATCGACTTGATATTTTTCCGATTCTCGGAATCGATTAATCATTTATGAAAGTCGACTTTTTAAAAACTCAACTCGTGCTTAGAAGATACTCAGTAAATATTAAATATATTTATTTATTTATAATATAATATTTAATAAGTATTTAAACATTTTATATTAAATAAAACACACACAAATATTGATGGAGAAAATGGCTGTTTAATTTGATAAGGATAGCGAATAGCGGCCAGGAAAAATCAAATCAGACAAAAACTAGATCAATTTTTATCAGATTTATTTGATCGTCGACGTTTCGGACGCCAGTCGCGCCCTTCCTCAGGACCTATGGCCGATACATGTACAATTATAACAGATTTGTATCGATCATAGGTCCTGAGGAAGGGCACGACTGGCGTCCAAAACGTCGACGATCAAATAAATCTGATAAAAATTGATCTAGTTTTTGTCTGATTTGATTTTTCCTGGCTGCTATTCGCTATCCTTATTGTTTTCAATATTTTTATAAAAGAATATTCTATCCAGACAGGGAAATTATTTTCATCCCGAAATTCCTATAACTTTTTGAGTTATTAATTTCTCCCATAGGAAATATTTATGTATTCTTTCCCTTTGTGTATTCTATGAATGTAAATAAATCCTCAAGCAGGCACTGGATTGGAATAGTAAAGATAATTTTTTTTTCATAATTAAGAAGCCCCCGCCCAAGGGGTTGGAGTGGTTGGTAGCTTCCTTCACTGGGCGGGTTTTTTTTTTTTAAATTAAAACTAGAAAAAAGGAAAAAAGCCCGTCATCAGTGGCTTAGGAAGAAGATATTAGCTCCTCATGCCTATGGTCCCGGGTTCGCTTCCCGTCAAGCAAGAAAAATGTACAGTTTCGAAGTCGAAGACTCTTTGATCAAACCATATATTTTGTAGGACAAATATTTTTTTTTTATTTAATGATAATAATTTTCTTAAGATTTAATGAAAAAACCCATAAATAATAATAAATTTTTAAGAATCGTCAAATTGAAATATTATATCCCTGCTACTCCTGTTAGCTACCACAATCAGAATTGTAAGAGGAAAAATCTGGTGTGACTGGCGCACAGCACACAACTTTCTCTTACCTTCGGTAATCGAAAGTTGTGTACTGTGCTTGTCACACCAGATTTTTTGTGTCGACATGTATTTAGTTCCCGGCAGTAGGGAATATTTGAATTCAGATGTAAAATTTATAAGTATAGGAAAATATTTATATTTTGTTACCATGGCAACCATTTCTCCTATCTTTCCTATGAAGCACAAGAGTAAAGTGTACTTCAAACAATTTTGAGGGCAAAACGAGAATATACATTTGAAAGAGCATCTAAAAAATAATTGATTTTTGAATTTTAATCAAAATCGTTAGAGCGAATTTTGAGAAAATCGAAAAAAACTGAAAAAGTACATCAGTAAAGTACTAGTACTCTTTGGCCGATTTTGATTAAAAGCTTATTTTTCCGGTCCCGGGGGTATTTAACTTAAATATAAAATTTCAACCTCCTAGCTCAATTCCTTCATGCTTAAAATTGAACACACACACACCCACCCACACACACACACAGACACACACACAGACAGACAGACCATGTCGCGAAAACCACTTTTTTGGATTCAGGGGACCTCAAAACGTGAAGATCCATCAAAATCTCGACATCGAATTTTTGACATGAATCTAATACTTTCTCTCTATATATATATTACATATATACATAGGTAAGAGAAAGTAAAAATTGGTCCTCTCATCAAAATCAAGCTACTCATGGAAAATTAGCTTGATAGTAAGAACTTGTAAAAATGGGCCTGGGCTCCCTGACTAATTCTCTATTTCTTTATAATAATATATTTTCTTCTTATTATGATATAAAAATAAATAAAGAATGCAAAGTAAATACCCCAACAGTACATGACAAATGAGGTGGGAAATTGATTTGAATCTACACGTGTATGGTCTATTATTAATGAAATGAATATTCAAAACAAGTCACCACCAGTCCAATTTAATGTTTATGTAAAATGTCTTGGGCAAATAATACAATGTAAATAATCAAAATAGTTAAAATAACAAATAGAGTCAATTCATTTAATACACTAGGTAGAAAATGAACTTGCTATTTAGGAAAGGCACACAAAGCGGCATATATTGACAATGACGTAATATTTTAGTAATTAAAGGAAAGCTCAAGGGATATGAATCAGAGATAAAAAAAAATACATTTCTTTTGTCTCATAGAAAAGGATAGTTACTTTGGGAACAAGTATATAGAGATGGAAAACGTAAATATTAAATATATTTATTTGTAATTCAAGATTTATTAAGTATTTAAACATTTTATTAAATACAACACACAAATATTGTTTTCAATATTTGTATAAAATAATATTCTATCCAGAAATTGCACGTGATATGGCACCGAACATTAAATAAAATATGAATGTTGAGTATCAAAATAAAACATTAAAATTGAGGAATTAAGAATGCCACATATGTTCATTAACCGATCTTAGAAAGCGTGTTGATTGGTGTGTTATGTGGAGGTTTTAAAAGAAAGATGAAAGTCAATCAATGAAAACGTTACAAACTATATTACCATCGGATACCAAGTATTGTAAGAAAAAAGTCGAAGTCGTTCAGTGAGAATCGATTCTAATCGACTTGAAAGAGTTTCAACTCGATTCTGAAAAGTCGATTATTTTCAGTAAAAGATCGATTCTTGACTAAAGTCAGAGTCAACTTTTCAATCCCTAGGCGTTATCAATTATTTAAGTAGTTCTTGGGCCATAGCTCAGTGGTAGAGTTTCTGACAGTTGTGCTAAGGGTCATCTTAAAAATGTATTTTCTTGTTAAAATAATCTTATATTGTTTTAAATAAGCCTTCAAAGAAAATATTTTTTTTTTAATTTGAGGATAATGCCTTATAAGCAATCTATGACCTACAAGGCAAGTATAGGCCTACTCCTGGTGTATCACGAACACGGACACACACCAATCCAGGTGCGGGTATATAGAGGGTATATAGGGCAATCCATCTTTTTCAATTCCCATCCATCTTTCAATCCGCCAATGAATAAAAAAAAAAAATTTAACAAGTTTTTATTTCATATTTCTTTTCATACTATGAATGTCTCGCACTAGGCGAATGTAATTTAAATTTATGGAATTAAAGCATTCGAGAGTATTTTATTTTCCCTTTTCTTTAGTTTTATCAGTGTAATTTGCACAATTTCGAAGGGTTACAGTCTACATTTTTAGGAAAAATAAAGTAGATATATTTGTTATTTTTCTTTTGATTCAACTTCATCAAGCCCTCTGGCTTGGTGTAGTTGTAGCGCGCCTGCCTTGTATACCAAGGGTCGAGGGTTCGGGTCCCAGGCAGTCCGATGATATTATTTAAGCCATTTGGATACCAAATGGCTTAAATAAAAATGCCTGGACCCCAATATTTGGTATCCAAATGGCTTAAATAAAATCATCGAGGTGCCTTATCCGAACCCGCGACCCTTGATATACAAGGTAGGCGCGCTACCAACTACGCCAAGCCCGAGGACTCTGCTAAGTTAGCTCAGGTCCAAAGTTCTGTTTAAGATTTAACAAAAGGGTGATATTAGAAACACAAGCCTGGCACCAGCATACTATCTTCAAGAATATAAATGATAGAAGCAATCTGCAATCTATCCCTTGTTTTTGTTATTATTCATTTTATGTCAATCAGGATTATATATTTAGGATAAATTTTAAGATAAGTTTGTCTTTTTTGAATCGAATATTTGTGCCTTGGACCACATTTCCAAATCCTGGTTCGAGTCCAGGGGCTCATCATGGCCAATCATACACAACAAATTCATCTCATTTATTCTTTGCTATTTCTTCTTCTTTAAATAAAAACTGCACTCTATTTACAAAAAGTCAAATAAAAAAAAAAATTCTATTCATTTCAAAATTTATTATTAATAGTTTCATTATGAGTTCTTCTTTTTTTTGTTTGAAATTTATTTCTGGATGAAAAAACTTCAATATCCGAAAAGGTTTGCAATCTGTGTGTGGATTCAATATTTTTGCTTTAGCGGAAACAAAAAAAAAAAAAAAAAAAAAAAGAGAGAGAAATGTCTCGATATTTTATCTCAATATTCTTAATAAAAACACATTTATAAATGAATAAACCTATAATCATAAATTTATTTTATTAAACTGTAAATCTGTTTAATAAAATTTTAATAAAGAAATTGTTTAAAGTAGAATGGGTTTATTCATGTATTATGTAAGGAGCAAAGGAGGGGGGAATCAGGTGCTTATGTTAAACGGAATAAAAAGGCTGATGTTCCCCAACAAAAGAATGTTGGCGTAAACAAGGAAGTTTGCTTATTATTGCTGACGGGAGAAATGAGATCTAAAATTTGCTTACGTAATACTTGAATGGCCCCTATGAGGTGGTAATGGACCAAAATTCGTTATTACTGTTTATCTTTCTCTTAATTTTAAATAAAATAACGAAAAAAAAATCATTGTGTGCTTTTATGAAACCACGATGCAAGTGAAACTTTTTTTTCGGATCGTAGGCGTTTAACTGAAAATTTTCAGAAAATTATTCAATTAAGGGGGAATTAAATCGCGTTTTTAATCTTAACTTAATAATTGGAAAATGGGAAATCAATAGACGCATGTTAAAAACTGAGAACAATATTTATTTAGCAATTGAAGATTTGAATTATTTTAAATTATTTTAAAAATTATATTTTATCAATTTAAAAATTGAATAATTAAATCTCACAATTATTTTTTTGTAATTCGTCATATATATTAAATTTCAATTTTCCTACTTTTGTCGTCACGGCTTGTGACGTCATGGCCTTTGAAGCAACGGTTTGTAACTCGACATGCTGATAGAAGAGCGAAAAATTTGAGGCCATCAAATTAAAATTTCACCTTAAAAAAATGGAGAAATTCATCAAGAATATTAGATTTTTCATTTTAAAATTAATATAAGGTAGGCTATAAGTGAAAAATATGGTGCAAAGCCTTTGTCACTGGCTTTGTCCTCTCTCTCTCTCTCTGTCTCACTCTTTAGATAGATTACGAAAACAAATTTCATCCGAAACGAAATCTCTGTTGTGTCGGGGGATAGAAAATGGATGTGTCTTGTTTGTATGTTTGTTGTTCTTTTTGCAAAAGAGGAAAAAAAGAAAAGAAAAGAAAAAAAAGAAGCAAAGCAAAGAAATCACATAAGAAAAAATGATGAATAAGAATTTACTTCTACAAACAAAAAAAAAAAAAAAAAAGGAGAGAGAGAAATATAAGAAATATAATATTATATTAGAAGACAATGTACGAATAAATTTATGCTCTGTTGGGTGAAAAAATTGAATCTACACCTTTCCTTTCTAAATAAATTGTCAAAATATAAGATTTTGCCCAATTTAGCCTTTTTTCTTGTTTCTGTGAATTTATTATAATTTCTTATCGGGAATTTTTTTTCTTAAAATAGAGAGAAAAAAAATATATAAAAACTAGACGCAAAGCCCCGCCTTCGGCGGGGCTTGTCCGTCTAGCGCGGGGGCTGCGCCCCTGGACCCCCGGCTCGCCTTCCCTTTTCATTTTTATATATATATATAGAGATTATTTTAACGGTTAATTATTCATGAACTTAAGATTTTTTGTGAATCATATCCTTTCCGGGACTCCTCCCGGTACACAGACAAAAAATTTACGCCGATATTTTAGAATTCAAAATGTAATAAATAATTAAAAAATCGTAAACATGGGTAAATATTTATATTTTGTTACCATGGCAACTATTTCTCCTAATTTTTATTTTTTTCTTATTTTAACGGTTAATTACTCATTAACTTATTGTTATTTGTGAAACAAAACCTGTCCGGGACTCTCACGAACATACACAGAAAATTTCATCATAATTGGTTCAGTCGTTTAGGAGGAGTTCAGTCACATACACACGTACAGAAGAATTATATATATAAAGAAGATTAGGCAAATATGGTGAGAATTTGATTTGATTGAACAAAATGATTTATTTGTTTTTTAAGATAAAAAAAATAAATTAGAATGAGGGGCTTTTACCCCTAGATCTCCTCCACCACCCCCGAAAAAATTATGTACGTCTTTATCTCAGTGTTCAACAAGAATCTGGTGTGATTGGTCGCACAGCAAACAACTTTCTCTTATCATTGGTAAGAGAAAGTTGTGTTTTGTGGGTAAAGTACAGTAAGACTGAAAAAGAAAAACAATTTTTAGTATGATGACTTAAAATTTTCGAATAAAATATCATTTTTCAATTTCTAAAGTTTCACGAGAAAGCTGAAAAAAAATTTCACAAAAAAGTTACGTGAAAAATAAACCAAATTTCAAGAAAAATTAAAAAAAAAAATAGAAGCAATCGTCGGCACATCTTGAAATGTAGGGGGGATAATTGTAGAATTAGTTGAAGTTTTTTTTGTGTTAAAAAAAAAAAAATAGTCGGATTAAAATTAGGGTTTTTTCAAAAAAACTGAAATATTTCATATATCCGGGCTTCGGAAATAATTTTTGTATTTTTTTCTGAAAACTACATTAAAAAACAAAATTTTTATAGCCTTGCGGGGTTCCGAAATATCAATTTTAAAATAAGTTATAGTTATTTCAAAAAAAGAGCAGTTTTTTCAAAAATCCATAAATTTTTTTTAATTAGGTAAAAAAATTCTCAAAAATATCTTTTTAAGGGGTAGAAAAAAGATAAAAAATTTTCAACGAAATCCGCGGGGATCAGGAAAAAAATTTGTCGATTTGGCATGGAATTACCCTTATATAACTACAG
>JAKCPI010006220.1:0-42787 GCA_023213315.1 Euborellia annulipes
TTTATAATTTTTAAATTATTTTTATTTTTATTTTTTTTTTTCTTCATTTTCCGAGTAGATAACTCTCCCTGATTTACCAACCTCTAGCTATCTACGCGGTACGGATACTGTTTGATATATGCATATTCTCGGCGTTATACAGCTCGAAATAATAACCAACTGACTTAACATAGTTGCATTTGCAATCAGCATCCCTTCCAAGTGGTGTCTAGTCATAATCAATGAGCGCTGATAAGAAATATTCAATGAAAACCAAAACCAATCTGTGCGTTGTGCTTTATTCTTTAAAATCAATAATAAGGTTTCTACCAAACGTTTTTTTTTTTTTTTTTTTACTTTACTTGCACCACTTTGGCTTTAATAGTAAAAATACTTGCCTAGTGACCTGATATATGCATTAAAAGATTCCTTCATAGAGAAGCCAAGATCAACATAATATTTTTTTAAAGATGGAATTTCCCACGTTGGAAGGTAATCATCTCCAATTACATATTTATCAACAATTTCCGGATCAAAAGGATGATATTTCTGAGGACAAAATCTAAAAATTACAATTTTATTTTAATTTATACTATCAAAATTATATTATGCCAATGATGATGAGTTAATGCAGGGCAGTCACGTCACCAAGGTGGGTGAGGTACAAACCCGTAAAATTATAAAGAGAAATATAACGAGAGATCTGTTCAACCTAGGGGCTGTAAGGTAGATAATTGTGGGCAGGAACAGCCAATAAAAAAGACTCTGTATGAAGGTTACCGCAGACTTTATCGCAGACTAACTCTGTGCAATTATATAAACTTATCAGATCTAAGGACTGAAGATGGCTCTTAAATTAAGAGAACCGAAACGAGTCCGGTGATTGGAACTGAGTCTTTTTTATTGGCTGCTCCAGCCCACAATTATTATATTGACGGGCCCCGGGGCTACTTAATAATAAGGACCCCCACCCTTAATGTTGTTTTTAGTATATAAAAGGCTATGCCAACAATTTTTGAAATAATTATACATAGCTTACAACATTTATTTAAATAAAGTTATTTAAAAATTTTTTAAAATTTCCTAAATAGGGTTACCATAATTTATTGAGGCCAAATCCGTTCAGACGACTTCCGGGAGGGCCTGGGGGGTATGGAAAAGTTTTTGAAAATTAGACACTGAAATCTGCGTTTTTAGCTCTATCCTGAGACGTGAAAAATATTATCAAACTTGCTTTGAGCTTAAAGGCCCCCCCTCCCCCCCAAGGAAAAAAATTTCAAGAAAATGATTTTTTTAATTGAAATTTTATTTTAATTATTTTTTATTAGAATTTTAAGGTTGGAGCTCAAAGGGCCCGAGCCCTCTGAGGGGGCCTGGGTCCCGGGGATATACCCCCCCCCCTGTCTGCGGCCCTGGCTTTATTTAAAACATCTGTGGGTCGGTTCAGTTTGCTTTTCATTATTATTAATTGGCAAAAAAATTCTCTTTTCTATTCTAATTTTATTTTTTATGAATATGACAGATTAGTGTGTCTGAGAGAAAGTAAGAACCTACCGAAAAAGAACATCTCCATCAAATATATATAAACGTAAAGGATCAATTGAAGTTAAAATAGTATAAACTCCAATATCAAATTTATAACCATCAATTAGCAATGGATTGTGTATAAATTCTTGAATAAATGATTTATCGTCATTCAAATCGATTTCATCAATTTTAAGAATTTTTATCCCTCGGTGACTATTTTTTTTTTGAACAAATTGTTTTTCCTGATTATTTTTAGCCTTGAAAATAAAATTATATGTTAATATTCATTCACTCTCTGATAAAACAATTGTTTTCTTACGTAATCTAAAAACTTTTCTTTATCATTTGGAATTTTAAAAGCAATTGGAACTTGTTTAAGTGTTCCGATTGTGGCGAGTTCTAATTTATTTGTTATATGACCAGAACCTGGAAAATGATTCACCTAAAAAAAAAAAAAGAAAAAATATAATCTTATTTAAAAAAATGAATTTTTTTAAATTACCTTTTGAAATGGTTTGAGATTCTTTAGGCGTGGGAGTTGTTTAAAAGGATAATCATGAGACCAGAGAAGCGACCATTCGTCTTCTAAAGATCCTCGACTAAATCCCAATTTTTCAAGAACTTCAAAAACATGTTTTAAATGGCCACCGTTCACCTTAAACAAATAAATAAATATTTAAAAAATATCTGATGTGACTGATCGCTCAGCGCACAACTTTCTCTTACCCTTCGGCAAGAAAAGATTGTGTACTGTGCTCACCAGATTTTTAGTGTTGGGATATGTATTTAGTTGCCGACAGTAGGGTTCATTTGAATTCAAGATGTAAAATTTATAAACAGAAAAATATTTATATTTTGGCAACCATTTATCCTATAAAGTGCAAGCGTAAAGTGGTCTCCAAAATATTTAAATGGCAAAATGAGAATATACATTTTAAAGAGCTTGTAAAAAATAATTAATTTTTCAAGATCGTTGGAGCAAATTTTGAGAAAATCGAAAAAAGTGAAAAAGTACACCAGTAAAGTACTAGTACTCTTTGGCCGATTTTGATTAAAAGCTTATTTTTCCGGTCCCGGGGGGCGTTTAACTTATATATAAAATTTCAGCCTCATAGCTCAATTCCTTAATGCTTAAAATTGCACACACACACACAGACAGACCATGCCACGAAAACCACTTTTTTGGATTCAGGGGACCTCAAAAGTGTAAATCTATCAAAATCTCGACATCGAATTTTTGACATGAAACCAATATACTACTTTCTCTATATATATATTAACTTACATAGAGGTAAGAGAAAGTAAAAAATCTTTTTCTCCAATCAAGTTCGTTTGATTAGCATTGGAAAGAGGACAATTTTTTTTCTTTCAAAATCACCAAGTATCATCGTGAAGATTCATTTCTTAAGGTGCGCGTCTCGGGGTGCTAATTTTGGGACTTTCCAGCGGCCACAATTTTGAAGCTATCGACCTCAAATTTTTTTTAAATTAAAGCTATTTAAAATATCTACAAATAATAGAAGCCCTTTTTTTGATTTTCGAAAAAAAAAATTTTTTTTTTAGATTAATCGCATTAAATAAAAGATATTTTAAAAAAAGGAGCTCTATAAGTTGTAGATAATTAAATTAGTAATCATTGTGTTAAAGAATAATTAATTTTTTGCCTTTAATTAATTAGCTGGAAAGCTCTAAAATGAAATGGAATGAATCCCTTGTATTCCTATGGGGAACACTAACGCCATCTCTTGCCGCCTCGAGTCAATCGTGTTTTAACGGTTTTTCGAGACGCGCACCTTAATGTCACAAAAATTAGTTTGAAAATTGCACTTATTTTGATAGCGTGAAATTGTAATAGGAATCTGTCAAAAGGAATTGTTTTTACAAGCCAATTCAAATTATTAGTACTAGAAATTAAAATCTAAATTTTCGTCTTATATAAAATATTATTTTATCATGTCGAAAGAAGAGGATTCTTTATATCGAAAATATCAATGCGATGATCTCTCAATTGAATTGAAATATTTTGGTTTTGAAGCAATCGAAAAAACCAAAGATTTTAATAAATTCCACAGAATCTCCACTTGGAATATCATTCAACTATATAAAAAAATCATTAAAAAAAAGAAGAAAACATCAAAAAACAAATTTGTCACATGAAATCATACTAATTAATAACTCTATACAAGTTTATATTCACTTATATTAATAAACAAACACCATCTTATAATTATTTACTGATGCAACAATTAAAACAATATTATTGAAAGTAATTGTTGAGTTTTTAAAAACAATAGGCCTACTTACATTTTTCCCATGAACGGCATATATTGGTTTATAAAAAGTATTATTTGTTATTCCTTCTTGAAATGTTTGACCTAATGACATACTTTTTAAATCAAAATGATAAATTACAAAAGAGAGAATTACAAAAAAGCCAGAAAGGAAACAAATATTTCCTATATTTAAACATTTCAATTGATGAGTTTCTTTATTTTTCTAAAACAAAAAAGAAAATAAATTGTTAACTAAACGTGAATATAAATTGTGTATATATAAAAATAAATATTTATTTTACCTTAAGAGATTGATACGGTTCAGGATTAGAAAATTTCTCATTTGAAGACATTTTTTATTTTATATAGAACTTAACATTCAATTCAATTGTTTTTATAAATTAAAGATTAAATTAAATTAGAAATGAAAGTTTGACATCAGATTGTCATTTAGACAGCGTTCTAAACGTAGCGGGTTTCTCTCAATTCGATGCCCTGTTGCCAAATTCTCACTTCAAGAAATGCCCTGTTGCCAAATGTACTGAGAGGCTTTTTCAAAAAATTTCTGTCTGACCTACTTTTATATATACCAGAAGACTATTTATGTTTAATAACTTTGATAAAGAGCAATATAGATAATCATTTTATCGTATTTGCGCATTCGGTGCATAAATTTTATCTTTTTTTAAAGTCATGCATTATAATAAAGGGTGATAATAAAGACTTGAGCGCACGTCTGACGCCGGCGCCCGCATTTTTGACAGACTTTCGTTTTCTTGCCTTTTTGAGCCTCTCCATTTAGGAATTTGAAGACCCGAGTATTTTTCCTAAACTTTCCACTACAAGTGCGCAAAATTATATTTCGAAATTACGCGAATTTAGTCAAACAGATCGTGACTAGTTCACTCCGTTTTAGGGTGTATGGAATAGAAATAAAATAACTTATATCTGCATAACAATCTTTATTTTACGAAAGAAAAATAAACAAAGAAGCCAACAATTAAAATTCATAAGCCTTGGATCCAGCGGGGGGGGGGGCGGGGCCGAAGGGGCCCTGAAAGTCTCGCCACATCGCTAATAATTTTTAATAGATTCAAAAAAATCTTTTGAAATGCGGAGAAACAAATAGAAAATAAATACTCCCTAGTGGTGCTTTTTCACCTCCTCTGCTCTTCGTTACACCATTGAAGGCTTGCTTTTTTTTATGATTTCCCTCCCTTTTTTTCTCATGTGGGCTTGGAGCACTGGATTTTTATAAAGAGGTTTATATGTACAGGTTTTTTCCTATTTCAACAAGTAATTGGACCAACCTTTATATGAGAACTCGCCTCGGATTTCCTTCCTCTTGAGCAAGGTTCTTAAGGAGAAAAAAATCAAAACACTCCCTATAAATTGCAAATAAAATTTAAAATATCAATTACCCCCCGGGGGGGGAGGGATTTTACCATTTAAATAAAATATATCTTTTTAATTAAAAGAAGAAAATAATTTGTATTCATTAATCACACCGACTGCCCAAGGATTTCAACAAATTATTGATTCAATTATTTGTTAAATTTCAAAAGACATTTTTGATTTTAAATTAAATATTCTTTTATTCAGGAAAAATACTGCACTGCACAGTGGTCCCATTTGGTTCAAAAGAGGAAACGCGAGCAAAAAAATCAAAGTCTATCGAATTGAATAACGTTCTAGGCCCTAGCGTAACGTTTTTTTAGCTGCCCCCCCCCGCAAATTTTATTTCGGGCCCCATTATTAGACCATACAAAAAATATTTTTAAAATACCGTATATCCCTGAACCCTGAGGGCCCCAGGCCCTCTCAAAGAGAAATTTTCATTATTTTTTTTTATCTAAATTTTTCCGTTTTTATCGGAGCTACAGTTTTTTAGCCCGGCCCGGCCCGAGGGCCCCATAAGGTCCGGGGCCCCCGCATCGCGGGGTCTGCGGGGGCGTACGTTACGCCACTGGTTCTAGGGTATTAAACTAGAATATTTGACCAACTCAATTCTAAAACAATTCAAAGCTCAAAATTGCAAAGCTTTAAGGAAAATGGCCCACGAGATTTTTTTCTCTACCTTCCAAGATGTCAATATCTTTTTAGATCTTGTTGAAATATAATAAATTAACACCAAAGGGAAAATGTGACAATTTGAAAGCGGAGTAACATTTGTGGGGTATTTTTTTTTTATTTTTTATTATAAAAAAGCAAAATTAACATTTTTATTTTTTACAATTGATTTGAAAATTTAACAAAAATTTTTATTATTAACAATTTTTTTTTTAGAATTTTTGAGAAAAGTCCTTAATTATTATATTAATAATATCCATATATATATATAAACATTAATATCAAAAAATACTGAATATACTGTATGTATAATGATCTAAATAAATATGTATGGAAGCCAAAGTAAAAATAAAAAAAAGATTAGAAAAAATGGATTAATTTTTATTTTGAGATTTTAGAAAATCAGGATGAATCACTTTTTGGCTGTTTTGCAGAGCAAGGCTATTGAGGAATTTCGGTGCCTCTTTAGTTTTAGGTTTAGTTTTAGGTTTAGGTTAGGTTTAGTTGATTTTTTTATTATTTTCGCTGGAGATAATTTAATAATCCTTTTAACTTTTCTTCTTTTTGTATTTTCTTCAGGTTCCGAATTTGAAAAATATTCCTTTTCATTTGCGTCTTCTTCTTCTTCATCATCGATTTCACTTTCCTCTTCATCTTCATCTTTCGGATTTGGATTTTTTCTCTTCCTGGAGGTGCTATTTTCTGGTTCATTTTCTTTTTTGCTTTTACTTGAAAAAACTAATGATGAATTTAAAGTAACTTTATTCTTTTTGAGTTCTTCTTTGAAAATTGAGCGACAAAATTCATAATCTAGCGTAGAATTGAACTTTAGCGATTTTATATATTTTAAGAATTCGATAAGAGAGTCTGAAAATGAACATAAATTTAAATTATCAAAACAAACTTTCATTCTCAGATTTCTTATGCATATAAATAAGTGATAGGGGGAGAGACTCAACTGTGAGTTCTAATGGTAAACAAAGGAAGACTGGAATCTACTAGTCTTAAGCCAAGCCTCATAGGGATGGAACATCTCTTGTTTCGGGTATTTTCTGCATCGGGAGGAATAGTTGATGTTAGTACGGCAGAACATCGTTCATTTATCAACTAATGGCTGATGTGATGCAGTAAGAGATTCATCTAGTGACTAGAGAGCTCCCCAAAGATAAGTGATATATCTAAGCCACCTGGAAGCGGGGGGATGTCTGCCCTAGCTCGTGGATGACGTCATTCATTGCACATCGAATCCCATCTTTGTCGCCAATATGTCTTAATAATGGGAAAAATTAAAAGAACGTGTAGATTTTTTATTATTTATTTTTTGTCCCTTAGCTTTAAGCCATTTGGCTCGTTTAGAACTTACAAGTTAATAATATTTATTTCGAAACATGAATACAATACACAACCAACAGTGGGTGGTGCAGGTGATAACACACCGGGGTTTCCCGGCCTTACCATACCACTTAATTGCAGAATGCCCAGTAAAAATGAAAATAGCCGGCGACAATTCGGAATAAGTCTAAAACCACAGTTCAGAGATCCCACCTCATTTCTCCAAATCATAAAAACACCACAGCCTGAAGAGCTAGAAAACCTCAATAATTTCCTAATCGCAGCGAATATAATAATATAACTCAACAATAGCCATTGTTAATTGTTTAAGTTTGGATATGATATTTTTTGAGATTAATATTCTTTGAGATAATATAATTCATACGATTTTTTTTTAATAATTACCTTGATTTATATGTTTATATTTTTTTATTAATTTCATTAATATGTGTTTATTTTTTATATATTATATCCTTTATAATGTACCTTGTTTTTATACTAGCAATTTTGGTAGACGTGTTTTTATAAACTGTAATCTTATTGTATAAATTATATATTGTGTTATTTATATGTAACTGGTATAGTTTTTTATAATGTGTTGTATATTTTGCAAAACATTGTACGTACAAACACTGGATGGCTGAATGGCGGAGGCTAACGGCCAAAAAATAAATTAAAAATCTGGTGTGACTGCGCCGCCACAACTTTCTCTTACCCTTCGGTAAGAAAGTTGTCACGTGTGGTCCACCAGATTTTTGTGTCGAGATATATTTAGTTTCCCATAGCACCTTAGTTTCAAATTTGCATTTTAAATGTTGATTGCTTGAAATAAACTATGGTTATTTTCCAAAATTTTAATCTCATATTTGGACATTTTATACACAATATAGAATCGTAAATAAATACAAAATTTCATAAGAATTGGAAAAAAAATTTTAAATGCGTAAAAAGTTCCAAAGGGGACCCCCTTTTGAATCGAAATTAACATACAAATCCCTATAGGAAATTAACATTGTTTCTATGCGAAGATAAGGTAGAAAGGGAATTTAAAAGAGTAGAGAGAGACGATAATGTTTGCAAGTGAGAGAGAGACATATATATGTTTTCTTTGAAACAATTAAAACAGAAATAAAAAAAAATAAATGGGAATTTAAATAATAATTGATTTTTAATCTAATAAAAAGAAAAAGATTTAAATTCCGTTACCATGCAACCAGTTCTATCTTTCCTATGAAGAACAAGAGTAAAGTGGTCTTCAGAAGATTTCAACGGCAAAATGAGAATATACATTTTAAAGAGCATCTAAAAAATAGTTCATTTATGAATTTTAAAAAAATCCTTGGAGGGAATTTTGAGAAAATCGAAAAAAACTGAAAAAGTACATCAGTAAAGTACTAGTACTTTTTGGCCGATTTTGTTCAAAAGCTTATTTTGAGATTCTTCAAAGGTACCTAAGTTAAATATAAAATTTCAATCCGCTAGCTCAACTCCTTCATGCTAAAAATCTGTCCCCCCCCACACACACACACACACACACACACACACACACACACACACACACACACACACACACACACACACAGACCAATTTGCGGACCCACTTTTTTGGACTCAGGGGACCTCAAAACATGTATATCCATCAAAATCTGGACATCGAATTTTTGACATGATCGCAATACTTTCTCTCTCTATATATTTCATATATAGGGTAAGAAATAAAAAAAAAACAACAATGAATGACGTCATCTTCGTGACAATCCAGGTGGCGCAGACATCGCCCCGCTTCCAGGTGGCTTAGAGATATCAATAAGACAATCCCTAAGCAAGACAAGGCCGAATTTGTACTTTATAAAGAGTTAGAAATTGTTGGTAATAGAAGAACAAATAACTTCAGAGAGTTGTTGCGTGTATTAAAATAAAATTTTATCATAAAAAGCCAAAATTATTGTAAGAATTTATTTAAGTATTGCATTCAGAAAGCAGGCAATATGAAAGAATAATACAAAATGTTTGATCTATTGTAAATCACAAACTTACTTGGTGGTTTGTCTTGATTGAAACATTTTTTAATAAACTCTGGAATTTTATCCATATATTTATCCTTGAGTTGATGGACTTCTTTTGGATCTTTGTGTTTTTCGAGCCATGGAAGTGTTGCAGTTAACCAATATACAATATTATAAGCTAAGATCTCAAGGTCCCCTCGCATCGTTGTAACTGCGAACAATTAAAATGAGTTCATTAAAAAATTATTTGAACTCGAGTTGTTCAACTGGGATAATAAGCTTAAATGCTTTATCTCCTAGGCCAGCGGTTCCCAACCCGTGGGCCGCGAGCTGATTGGAACTGGGCCGCGGACGTCTAAGAAAAGATAAAAATTATATATATTTATATAAAATTATATATATACACTGGGCCTCAGGGTTTTTTTTACGGAAAAAGTGGGCCGCACATCAAAAAAGGTTGGGAACCACTGTCCTAGGCTAATCGCCGACTCAGCAATGTATATCTATGACTAGTCAAGTCCCAATTCATTGAATATTAATATTTTCTTCAAATAGATCTTGAAAACTAACTATATTAAGTACCACATTGCATAAAACAAGAGCGGATCCAGAGGAGTTTCTAGGGGAGGGGGGGGGGAATCTGGTGTGACTGGTCGCACAGCACGCAATTTTTTCTTAATTTCGATAATTTAAAGGCGCATTCTGTACTTGTTTGCTAGAATATAAATACAAACCAAATTTTTAAGTAATAATATTTAAAATTTTACATTAAAAATAAATTTTTTTGCAAAAGTATTTTTTTTAACCGGGGGGGAGGTAATTACCCTTTTACCCCCCCCCCCCCCTGTATCCGCCCTTGTCTGCAGCTCATGAAATGTCTAGACAGTTCACGAAATATCTAATTTCACAAAGTGTCTACGACATATATATAATTATTGGACTGCATCCCACCACTTTTTTATCATATTAATTTTGAAACGATTTTTAGTGTAATCAAGTGTTGAATACATTCTTGGACACTAGGGTAGTTGTTGGAAATTTGATTAATTTTGATTGTGGCTCTCTAAATTTGTGAAATTTTATTGGTCCGGTAATGATTTTCCAGTAGGACAAACTCGTTTTTTAGAGGCTTTCAACCCTAAAAGGCGAATTGAGATTAAATCCCAATCATGTTTTCTAGATGGCAATGCGGCATAAAAGACTTCTTTATGTTAGTGAAATTTTAATGTAATAACCGAGTGAGATGGACCAGAATATGCGCGATATGTCCAATCAAATAGAAAGTCATCTCACCTCATCTCATGCCACATTCTTAATTATTACCTCCATGATGAGCATCTCTACTTGTAAATTCTATCGTTCCATTATGAGCTTTTTTAGGATCTGGTTTGAAATCTGTTTTCGTTGAATGTCTTGCAGCAAGTCCAAAGTCAACTAAATAGACGTGATTTTCTGTATTCTTCTTCCGGCCTAACAATAAATTATCCCCTTTGATATCAGCATGGACATAGCCTTCACTATGTATATACTCAAGGATGTTGATCTAGAAAACAAAAAAAAATTAATTGAATATTCAATTTGGAGATACAATTTCTCTAATTATTAACTAGAAAGATGTTATTTTGTTTTGCTCTAATAAAACTTACTATTTGATAGGAGATTTGCATAACTGTAGTAAGAGGAAAACATTTATATTTTTTAAATAAGTTGCCTATAGATTGTCCATATCGTTCCATTACAACAAAACGATATTGTTCATTTTGATATTCATGCGATCCAAATCCTATTAATTTTGGCATTCCTAAGTAATTCAATTTTTTCGTTTTAATCCAATCATTAACTAAAAAAAAAAATTGTTGAAAAATAAAATGTGTATTGCGGTTATATTAGAGTAGAGAGAGCTAGTTTAACCAATTGGCCTCCGCCTCTTGAACCCCCCACCCCCCGGATTCGCCTTGGTTGGCATTGATCACTCTCGAGCCAGATGTCATCGGATTTTTCGCCCCTATGTCAGGAGTTGCCAAGAACTCTCTAAAATCGAAGCAAAAAAATACCTGTTTTGTTGAAGTATGGATAAATAGCCAAATGCGTGAAGTTCTTTAGAGTCGTTCCTTTTCTACTCTGAGCTTGAATTCTAAATTTTATCAAAATTGGTCTAGTGGGTGGAAAGTAATTTAAGTTTCCAAAATAGTCTGGCCCGGGCTCATTTTGAGTCAGCAAGTAATTGCCTTTAGATACAGTATGTGCAAATAGCCAATAGCATGCACGTTAAATTAGCTATCTGAGATATAAGGAAAGTTTTGTAAAGTTAGCAACTTAAATAAAGCCAACATTTATAAAAACTATTAAAAATTAATTAAAGCTAATTGATTTTTTAAGAAAAATTTAAACATATGCAAAAATGTGTTTCTAATTTCATCCCTTATACGAATTTTGGCTCTTGGCTTAGTTATGGGCTCTTATTTAATCATATGATTAGCTTAACTAGATGTGAAGACTCGAAAGTCTTGTCCGAGGGATGGCTAGTTAATTAGAAGTGAAGCAACTGGCCCTAAGCAAATACCTCCCTCCCCTCCTCTTGAATGCTCCCTCTACATCTACAAATTTCCGTCATTCTTTATATATCCAATATAACCGCAGCTTTTTTAATATGATTCTAATTAATATTTTAGTAAAATAAAAATAAAATTACTTTTTTCTGGCTTGCCAACTCTCATATAAAAATTAGTTTCAACATAAAGAGGCCCATTCTCTCGGGGTTCCTTAAAAAAAAAAAAAAGGAAAAAATACAATTAGAAACATATTAACAAGAATAACAAATTTTAATTACTACTACTCGACCCTTTATTTTTTTGTTTTCTCTATAGCAGTGGTTCCCAACTTGTGATCCGCGAAGGAGTCCCAAAAGGCGGGTGTCATTATTAAAAAAAATGATTGTAAATTTATAAAAAATTATTTCTTTCTATGAGAGAATTGCCCATTTTTTTCTCTTACCCTATGATCATTTTATTGAGTAGTATCCTGTGTGTATCCTAAAGAGCAAAAGGTCCTGTAAAGTGCCAGTGCATAATCGTTGCGATAGCTAAATGAGCGGAGATATTGAAGAAAAACCTTTTAAGGTTGAGCGCAGTCCTGTTTTTTTTTTTTATCAAAAAAATACTACGGATTTGGAATCTATGAGCAACCCTGAGTCGTGCAGTGATAATTTTTTCGAAACCCCGAAAAAATTTTTTCCGAATATTTTAATAATTTTTTCAAGTCGTCCGCGGGAAAAATGAAGTATAAAAGTAGTCCGTGGCTTAAATGGATTTGGGAACCTCTGCTTTACAGGGACCTCCGTCTTAACGGATTTGCGGCATTTAGAAACATAACCACAGGATTATCGTGTCTAGCTACTTGCTTCCTCGGCATTGTTACACAAGAAATTGTTTTATAAAAAAATTTTTTTTGTTATTTATTAATACTTTCAGCTCTAACTATACTGATGATGAGGTTATTTAAAAATCCTTTGTCCCCATGACCTCCCGTGATTGGAACAAGCTCCCTGCGTCTATCTTCCCCAAAACCTACAATCTTCAGACTTTCAAGTCTAACCTCAACAGGCATCTTCTCAGTTCCCGCAGTTGAGTTTCCCCTTTATGCTTCTCCTTTTGTTTTTATTTTTTTCCTGGCTGCATGTGACTATTGGTCATTATAGGTCTTCGGACCTTATGCACCCATTCAAAAAAAAAAAAAAAAGCCAAAACGTAGAGTTTTAATAGATCCCCTGGCTATCTATTATTTTTTTGTGTTAAATAATATTCTTAAAATAGAAATATAAAGGCGATTAAAGTTTAAATGGAAATATACTTTAAATCTTATTAATTTAAAAAAAAAAATTCAATTTATAGCAGGATGAATAAAAGCAGCTATGATTATTTATTTCTCTATTGCATTCGAACCCACAGCGATGTTTCGGTCGACTATGCGACCATCTTCATGGCTAGGGTTCATCAATAGAAAACCTCTTATGTTCTTTGATAGGCATTTTATAAAATTAAATAATGATCTATCAGGTATATTAATGATCAGTGACTTTGACTGGGCGCTGAATATGATTAATATACCTGATAGATTGTTATTTAATTTGATAAAATGTCTACCAAAGAACTATTGACTGAACCCTAGCCATGAAGATGGTCGCATAGTCGACCAAAACGTCGCTGTGGGGTCGAATGCAATAAAGAAATAATCATAGCTGCTTAGCCTTTTATTTATCCTGCTGCATATTGATTCAGCTATTCACCTCTCTTACATACAATCTAATTTATTAGGCCAAGACAAGAAATTTCGTCGACAAGCAAAATCGTTTTAAATTGACCCTGGGAATGAGATTCAGCTATCATTTTATGTTGATTCTTTAGATGTAAGAAATTTGGAGCTAAAAGCCAATAATAAATCAAAAGAAAGAAATTTGGAACTTGAAAAGGATAAATGAAACTAAAAGTTTTTGAAGACTTATTCATTTGAAATAGAAATTAAAATATAAATAAAGATCGTTGTCAACAAGAAATGCCAAGCAGCATTCAACATCTGGATGGGTGAACTCAATGAAGAAGGCTGTTGAACATCTCTCATCTATACGGATATAAAATATATATATATATATACAAAGTATCTCGAAAGTCTTATGGCCACAGTAGCCAAATAGACTAATTACTGATATTTTAAAATAATTAATAGCTATATATGCCTTAACAACGGTCTTGGGATTATTTATAAATATATTTACCGAGTCCCGGGAGTCGAGACAGGGCTCAAGCTTTGCTTTGCAACTCACTTGATGCAAAACAAAGAGAGCATACACTAAATAAGTAATATTAATTAAAATCAAGAGAGTTTATAATTTATACATATTGAAATAAAAAGATGATATTTTAAAATGATGGCTGTCATAAAAACCCAAGTCATAAAAGTGAGCATTGGTGAATATGAAGTCTTTTAAGCCTTGCTTGACATCTGACTTCACTTAGCCCCTGTCAATTGGTAGATAATACAATAAAAATATATCAAACCGGGAAGTGGTTTATACTAAATAGTGATTAATAAAAATTAAGATATCACACAATCATAAAGCAAATGGAAATTGAATGCTTACAATTTTTATAACATAATTATATTCTGATTTTTTATTTCCGGCTTCGGCTGCAGAATAAACTTCGCCAAATCCGCCTTTGCCTATTGAAGTTCCAATTCTCCATTGCTTTTTTAAAGTATCCTGAAGAATTTCGTCTTTTCGTATTGCTTTTGGGAATTTATAAAGAGAGGCCTTTTTTCGGGGGACTTTCACATCTTTCGGCATTTTATACTGGAAAATAGACATTTAAGAAAAATTAGAATCTAGTTTTGAGAAAAAATAATTGACAATTAACTTACAGGTTTAATTAAATAAAATAATATTTTTATAAAAAATAATTTATTTTTAATAATGAATTCAAAACATTTAAACTAAAATTCTTTTTATGACAAATTTTAGAAAAAAGAGCAAGGTTGAAATTTTGATTTGACTCTCACCGTTCGGTCAAGCAGGCAAGCCAAACGTTCAAATGGAAAATCACTAAATATTCTTTTTTTAAAATATAAAAGAAAATATTCAAACTTTGACTAAAAATAAGTTTTTTATGATCATATTTTATATTCAGGTTATTTGTTTTTCCACCCTGAAAATAAAAAAAGTCGTCTATGTTCAATCCCCTCCTTCATCCCCTTGAGTGTCGTTTCTCGTAAACACCTACTTCTGTCAAATTTTTAATTATTAAAAAAATGCGTCATCAAACCTTGTTTACAAAAAAATATTTTCCAAGCTTTTTCCTGGTCAGTTCCTGTTTTGTTATCCTCAATATATAAAGAGTTGATATTTGGGGATAAAAAATAAAATGCTTTCGTCAAATGAAACAAACACTAGCAATTCCCCTATAATACATCAACCCGTACCAAATGGGGATATTAATGAGTTAAAATTTATACAAATTGAATTGCCATCACAAGTACAAATTAATGAAAATCCAGAGAACAATGTAATAACAGAAGTGGCCACAACTCAAGAGGAATCAACAAATCCAAGTTGTCATTTTTGTAACAACGTCAAACAAAATTTTATTTTCTTATTCCTCTCATGGCTAAGTATATTGGTTGTAATTGTCGAATTCATTTTGCATGTGTTCTATTGCATTCTATCTTTTTTATGCTGTTGGGAATATATTCTATATCCACATCCAAAGCCTGATAGAATATATCATTATAAAATTCAATTCAATTTAAATACTCTCCGACAAATTTTTGCCTCTTCTACAAATGAAATTAAATCTAATCACTCGCTTAATTTTAATTCCAATATTTTATATTTAATTTTACTCATTCCTATAAGTGTGATCGTTATTTTAGAATTAGTGTTTTCATTCCTCTTCGGATTCATATTTGCTTTATGTGATTGTTATAAAAGTAGTAATAATGAATTTCATCTTTCAATTTCTTATCTTCTCCTCTCTGCAAATTGTAAAATAAGTAAGGATATTGATCCTCTTGATGCTGTTGAAGATGCAATTGATCTTGCACTTTTATGCAATTGTTGCACATATATTAGTAAATGTTGTATTTATTGTTGTGAACACTGTGACTGTGACTGTGACTGTTCTGATTGAATTATGCCCACCGTTTATTACTTGAAAGTGATATTTTAGAGATGTAAGTAAATTTAACTGTACCTACTTAAAATTAATAAGACAGATGACTGTATCGATTGATAAAACCGGTGATTGTGCAGTCAATAATAATAAGTAGAGTTTTTCAAACCCTACGCTTGATTATATTTATTAATTAATATATTTTTTATAAACATTAGTTTATAAAAAAAAAATTAAAAATTACATACAGTACAAGGACTAGCACCGTTAAGGTGATTTGTGACTTGATTGATAGTTTAAAATAAATGTAAAAATAGACAAAAAAAATCATAATTTCTTTAGATGACTAGTTTTTAAAACTTTTTCAATTTTTTTCTCGGAGGGGGCGGAGGGCCCCCCCCCCTTTAATCCGTCCCTAATACAGTATTCAAACATCATGTTTGTCAAAAAAGCTTTGAAAAGATGCTTCACTTTCACTTTCAGAATCTATGTACTATTTATTAAAATTGTGTACTGCTATGTACTATTTATTAAAAGTTCCTTCACGGAACGATAGAGGGCAGAAGTGGCTACATGTTTATGTAAAAAACTCAATTTCACCAAATGTGTTCATTATCTAACTCTTGCACTCATATCTTCAATTTCTTTTTAAACTATCAACTGGCTCTAAAAAAAATGAATAAATAAATATAATCGACTGTAGGTTCTGAAAAAGATCATGATACGAGACCGAAACGTAGATAGATAGATATTTATCAATTTGCTCTGAGGCTATTGCCTTCTGGAGCATAACGCAAGTACGCACTGCTCTCTCCTCTCTCATGTGATCAGGCCCAAAAGCCACCCATGCCTCTCTGTCCATTTAGATAGTATTTTTCTTTGAAAATGGATACGCTAGCCCGATCGACTCCGGAATTCTACCATTCTACAGCCTTAAAGACTCAACCAAAAACGACCTGCCGAAAGTTGTTATCCTCTGCTTCGGCATCACCCGGAGATCCCTATGGACATAGATAGGTTGTACAAGTAAGAGGGCCTCTTGTTCCTTAAGAGATCATACACCCCATTCCTGCTACTTAATTTCAACCATCCAAGTTTGTTGTAGGGGCCCTCAATGCCTTAATCGGTCGCACGTACACTTAGTATAATAAAAAAAATAAATAATAACTGTTAGGATTTAATTTCTATTCCTTTTGTTTCTGTATTTTTTTTTTATTCTTTCTTTTTTTGACCTCTTTTTTTGTATTAATGTTCTTTGTAAATACTTAATTTTTTTTGTTCTTCATATTTGTTTTTCAAATTCTTTATATGTTTATATCAGGCCTGTCAAACACGCGGTCCTCCAAGACGTTTTGAAAAAGAAACAGAAATACATAATATAGTCATTCTAAGAATCGTATTTTATTAATTTTTTGAATAGTACAAACATGGTGGCCCTCTACCATGAGCGTAACTAGGAAATTTGACTGGAGGAGCCATAGGACCAGCCATCTTGCGGAGGACCTGAAAGGCTCAATTTTTCTTGGGTCGGGGAGCCTTCTGGGAGGGGGGGCGTCCCCCACCCTCCCGCCGGGACCCCCTAATTTCGCCAATGTCACCAACATAGTACAAAATAGATCATGTGGCCCGCAATATGACATGCCTGGTTTATTTGAACATTTTCTTTTATACGTGCCTTTTTTGTATTTATGTTCTTGTTTTTACTCACATAACCCAGTGAAACCCCACATATAAACACAACCTCAATTTATGTTCTTGTTATGTATGTACAACTTTTTGTAATGTATTTTGTATGGCTTTTGTATTTTAATGGTGCCGATGGCTAAGAGCTAAAGGCAAAAAAAAAAATTACACTTATTATTATTACCTGCAACCTTCATTTATTTTTCATTCACTGTACTTTTATACATTTAGATACATGTAATGTAGAAGCACCAAAGGGCCTTTATTGCCTGAATCCGTCACTACCAAGTGAAATTTTTAATTGAAAGACAGTGAAGGATATCCTTCACTGGCCTAAAATAACTAGAAACCCAAAATTCAAATTAAAAGATATTAGATAATGGTGTTGTGCCCATATAGGTCAAATTGATTGTGAGGACACTTTTTGATGTGAGTTGAGGGGACACTAGCAAGTCCCGGGATATTGGAAGAAGGGACTTTAATTAAAGAGTTGAGTTTGGTTTTTAGGTTTTAATAACAATAAATATTTAACAAGAGTAAAGGTGATGTGAAGCAAGGGCGTACCCAGGATCAAATCTAGAAGGGGGCAGATTATGGTCGTCCAGGGGGGGGGGCAGATAATGGCAGTCCAGATTGTGACAGTGTTATTTGTATCTTGTTTAAGATAAGGAATAATTTGCAAGTTTGTGTTTTTTTTTTAATAATGAATTCAAAACATTTAAACTAAAATTCTTTTTATGATAAATTTTAGAAAAAAAGAGCAAGGTTGAAATTTTGATTTGACTCCCACCGTTCGGTCAAGCAGGCAAGCCAAACTTTGAAATGAAAAATCACTAAATATTCTTTTATAGAAATACTCAAATTTAAAAGAAAATATTCAAACTTTGACTAAAAATAAGTTTTTTATGATCATATTTTATATTCAGGTAATTTGTTTTTCCACCCTGAAAATAAAAAAAAAGTCGTCTATTTCAATCCCCTTCTTCATCCCCTTGAGTGTCGTTTCTCCTAAACACCCACTTCTGTCAAAAAATAAATTTTATTTTATTTTTGTTTTTTTATTATTAAATCAAACCTTATTTACAAAAAAATATTTTCCAAGCTTTTCGCTGGTCAGTTCCTGTTTTGTTATCCTCAATATATAAAGAGTTGATATTTGGGGATAAAAAATAAAATGCTTTCGTCAAATGAAACAAACACTAGCAATTCCCCTATAATACAACAACCCGTACCAAATGGGGATATTAATGAGTTAAAATTTATACAAATTGAATTGCCATCACAAGTACAAATTAATGAAAATCTAGAGAGCAATGTAATAACAGAAGTTGCCACAACTCAAGAGGAACCAACAAATCCAAGATATCATTTTTGTAACAACGTCAAACAAAATTTTATTTTCTTATTCCTCTCATGGCTAAGTATATTGGTTGTAATTGTCGAATTCATTTTGCATGTGTTCTATTGCATTCTAGCTTTTTTATGCTGTTGGGAATTTATTCTATGTCCACAACCAAAGCCTGACAGAATATATAATTATAAAATTCAATTTAATTTAAATACTCTCAGACAAATTTTTGCCTCTTCTACAAATGAAATTAAATCTAATCACTCGGTTAATTTTAATTCCAATATTTTATATTTAATTTTACTCATTCCTATAAGTGTGATCGTTATTTTAGAATTAGTGTTTTCATTCCTCTTCGGATTCATATTTGCTTTATGTGATTGTTATAAAAGTAGTAATAATGAATTTCATCTTTCAATTTCCTATCTTCTCCTCTCTGCAAATTGTAAAATAAGTAAGGATATTGATCCTCTTGCATTTAATCTTGCATTTTTATGCCATTTTTGCATAGATATTTGTAGATGTTGTATTTATTGTTGTCAACAATTTGACTGTGGTGACTGTTGTAACTGTGATGGTGACTGTGATGGTGACTGTGGTGGTGGTGACTGTGATGGTTCTGATTGAATTATGTCCACCGTTTATTACTTTAAAGTGATATTTTAGAGATGTAAGTAAATTTAACTAGACCTCGGGCCGAAACGCCAGCCTTGAGTGCGAGAATCTAAAAAAAGAAAATTTGACTGCTTGTTATTTTCAAAAAAATATTTGCCATAATAAGGTCAGAGGGTTAATTCATGATATTTATTTATTAAATAAAAATTATAACTGCGGAAATTCGAACTATATAGTTTATTTTTCAAAGGACAAATTAAATTTCTATATATATAATTGCGGAGTATCCGGATGTCACGCTCTATTTGGGCCAGTGGCGTACCGAGGGGGGGGCGAGGGGGGCGGTCCGCCCCAGGCCCCGAGCCGGCATAGGCCCCCATATATTTATAAAAATAAAATTTAATGAAAATTTCCCTTTGAGAGGGCCCCGGGGCCCTTGGGGCTCAAGTAAAAATGGAAAAATTTAGATAAAAAAAACAAAATTTAATGAAAATTTCTCTTTGAGAGGCCCCGGGGCCCTTAGGGCTCAAGTAAAAACAAAATTTAATAAAAATTTCCCTTTGAGAGGCCCCGGGGCCTTCAGGGCTCAAGTAAAAACAAAATTTAATGAAAATTTCCCTTTGAGAGGCCCCGGGGCCCTCAGGGCTCAAGTAAAAATGGGAAAATTTAGATGAAAAAAAGAAAATTTAATGAAAATTTCCCTTTGAGAGGCCCCGGGGCCCTCAAGGCTCAAGTAAAAACAAAATTTAATGAAAATTTCTCTTTGAGAGGCCCCGGGGCCCTCAGGGCTCAAGTAAAAACAAAATTTAATCAAAATTTCCCTTTGAGAGGCCCCGGGGCCCTTGGGCAGTGGCGTATTCAGGGGGGGGGGGGCCCAGGGGGGCCGGGCCCCCCAAAGCCCCTTCTCCAAAACAAAAAGATACCTATTGTTTTCCCTAATGATATTTTTTTTTTTTTTTTTTAAATAAATATTTTATTAACTCTCATAAATTCTAAAATCTAACAAAAAACTTATAAATAATTGAAAAAATCTCTAATATTTACGAATTTTGTATTAAAATTTTTTTTTATTTTAAGAAAAAAATTTTTTTTTATTTGTTTTTTATTTATAATTATTATATTATCTAAAAAAAATTTCTCCACTTTAAGTTTCTTGGTGAAGGGGGGGGGGGGGGGGGAGGGGGGGGGTTCATAAAACTTTGGGCCCCCCCCCCAAGCAGAAATCCTGGCTACGCTACTGCCCTTGGGGTTCAGGCATATACGGTATTTTAAAAATATTTTTGTGTATGGAGGAGAAGGATATTTAAAGATGAGCAGCCCCCCAAAAAAAAAAAAATTCAATATAAGGCCCCCGCTTCTAGTGCCGCCCCAGGCCCCCAACTGCCTCGGTACGCCTCTGATTTGGGCAACTTCCCGTTGGAATTTTAAAACGAAATTTTATATGTTTAAAGAGGACCTTCGAGGGATTACAGAAAAATTATTTTCGTCCCGAAATTCCTATAACTTTTTGAGTTAATAATTCCTAGAAATATATAGAGAAATATTTATGTATACTTTGCATTTATGTATTCTATGAATGTAAACAAATCCTCAAGCAGGCACTGCATTCGAATAGTTAATATATTTCTTCTCGCCCTCGGGGCTTGGTGTAGGGGTTAGCGTGCTAACCTCGTATACCAAAAGTTGCGGGTTCGGACCCCAGGCAGTCCGATGATTTTTAAGAAAAGCCTGTTTAAAAAAAAAAATTCTCATAATTAACAAAAGGCTACCAATAAATTGAAAATAAATAGATACGGGGTCTAAATGGCCGAAAAAGACCTTAAATAAAAAAAAACCCTAACCAGCTGGCGGGGGATCCAGGTGGGCAAGGAAAGCCCAGCTAGGCGCGAAGCCCGCCAAAGAAGTAGCCATTTTTAACTACAGCAACCCCCTCAAGAGGCCTTTCTATGAAAGAGCGGCATCAAATGTTTTTTTTTTTTTTTTTAAACATGCGTCATCAAGTCAAGTTTAAACGGATATATCCAGTTATATCCTTTTTATTATTACAAAGGACATACCTAGTCTGTTCCTTCTCTGGGAATTATCTATGTTGGGAACAAACACCTCAACAAATATTCTTTTTGGTTATGCAATATATATATAAGTATATATCAAAAGTTAATATTTGAGAATAAACAATCAAATGTTTTCTCAAAATGAACCTAACACTAGCAATTCCCCTATAATACATCAACCTGTATCAATTAGGAATATTAATTGTGAGGTAAAATACAAAAAAGTTGATTTGTCACCAACAGAACAAATTAATGACAACCAAGAGATCGGGGAAATAATAATACCAGAAGAAATAGCCCCAACTGTCGAGAAATCCTCAGAGAAACCTGTTTATAATTTTATTAGCAGTATCATAGATAATATTTTATTTTTAGTGATCTCATGGATAAGTGCATTGATTGTAATACTTGAATGCATTTTACAAATATTTTATTGCATGCTATCCGTATTATGCTGTTGGGTATTTGTTTTATGTGCCCATCCAAGGCCTCATGGATCATATCGCTCTAAAATTAATTTCAATTTAAATACTCTCCAACAAATTTTTCTCTCTTCTACAAACGTTATTAAATTTAATCATTCACTTAATTTTAATTCCAATTTTTTATATTTAATTTTACTTATTCCTATAACTGTGATTGTTATTTTAGAATTATCGTTTGCTCTTGTCTTCGGATTATTATTTGTTTTATGTGATTGTTATAAAATTAGAAATAATGAATTTTATCTATCATATTCCTATCCTCTCTCTTCAAATTGTGATACTGGTAATGGTAGTAGTACTTTAAATTCATGTCCTTGCCCAAGTGAGTGTAATTGTTTTTGTTGTGATTGTGATTGTGTAGTTTGTGAGTGTTGTTGTGAGTGTATGTCCGGCTTTTGTAGTGATAATTGATTGTATTCTTAGAAACTCAACAATAATATTTAAAGTTGTATCCATTTTGAATAAATTTAAATATAGAAGAAAGAAAAAAAAGCCAAAAAATGCAACTCCAAGCATCTTCTGTCCAAGACTAAGGAGTTGCATTGATAAAAAGTATTTTTTCCCTTATATATATATATATGTCGTAGACAGATCGTGAAATTAGACAGTTCATGAACTGTCTAGACATTTCATGAACTGCAGCCAGATCGTGTAATGGTCAAACAGTTACATGATCTGGCTAAAAATTTTAGACAGTTCATGAAATGCAATTGGGCCTTAGACAGATCGTGTAATGCTCGAGAATTACATGAAATGTCTAAATTTTTTTTGGCAGTTCATGAACTGCCTAACAGCAGTTTTGCCGATCGTGTACTGTTTGTAAAGCAAATAAAGATCTCGAAAAAAGTCATTTTTTTCAATATTATTATTATTATCGATTACTAAATTTTCCAAATCTTCCTCACTTTGTAAATCTTGAGTTAAGGTGCGCGTCTCGGAGTTCTAATTTTTGGAGATTCCAGCGGCCACAAATTTGAAGCTATCTACCTCAATTTTTTTAATTAAAGCTATTTAAAATGTCTACAACTTATAGAAGCCCTTTTTTTGATTTTCGAAAAAATAAAATTTTTTTTTAGATTTATTGCATTAAATTACAAACAGTACACGATCGGCAAAATTGCTGTTAGGCAGTTCATGAACTGCCTAAAAATTTAGACATTTCATGTAATTCTCGAGCATTACACGATCTGTCTAAGGCCCATTTGCATTTCATGAACTGTCTAAAATTTTTAGCCAGATCATGTAACTGTTTGACCATTACACGATCTGGCTGCAGTTCATGAAATGTCTAGACAGTTCATGAACTGTCTAATTTCACGATCTGTCTACGACATATATATATATATATATAATTTAAAAACTATATATGAAATATAGATGGCCTTTTTCAATTCAAGACAATAATTAATTAATTGTAGATATATTGTTAAAGTTATAATGGCTCCATCAGCCGAAAATACTATTTATTAAAATACCCTCTACTTATATATATATGTAAATGTAGGCGTCAATTACGGCCACTTTGGCCCTAAATATTTCATTGTGGAGAAGTCATATTTTTAAATGAAAGACAATGCAGTTCTTTTGGGACAATGATGAATGGTGAAAGAATCCCAAAAGGATTGCACCATCCACCAAACAAAATACTCATAAGTTAAGAAATGCCAATAATGTATTATTAATTAGAGACTTTTTTTTTTTTTAGTAAATAAGGAGGCGATTAGCCGAGGGGCAAAGCAGTTAAGCTTACCACTGTGTCCAAAAAATACTCGGAATCTGTCTATTTAAACTACGCAGGTAATTATTTTCACCGAAATATTTTTTTTTTTCAAGTTCGTAGCACTATTACAGGAATCCTTGTCTAATTTCACGTCATAAATGTCTTTAATGTTTGAGTTACGCTTGGTTTTGTCCCCGGGATTGTTGGAATGTTTCATTTCTCCCGGCCAGCCCTGTCAGGGATACGGGTGCCATCTACTTAACCTCATATTTTTTAAGAAATTTCATGTCTTTTTAAACCTTGCTCAGCAATCAGCTGATTTCACTTGCCAGATGACACCAGATGACTCAGGATCTCAGATTCAGTTTAAAAATTACACGAAGTCAGATTTAAGTTCTTCCTTGTTATTTTTAAATTATCATAGTAAATTGGCCTGAAATTTCACCAGCAAAGGGAAAATATTATCTCAGCATATAAATAAAGCTAAGTATAATACCTTTGGTATTGTTAAAGGGCATAATACTAATTTAAACTTTAAATAAACATTTCTAATTTTTTTTTTCATTTAACTTTGTTTTGTTTCATTTGTTGTTTTTTAATTTTTATTAGATAAATTTTATTATTTTTTATTCGTTTAATAAATATATTGTTTTTATTTAAAATTTTTTTATTTAACTTATCATTAGGTTTGTTTCCCATGATACCGTCCCAATTTTGGTGTGAGTGAATTTATATAAATTGTTTGTGCTCTTGCAGAATATATTTTATATATATTTGTATTTCATATATATTGTATTATTTTTTATTTATTTAATATATATTGTTTTTTTAACAATTCTTTTTATTTAAGAATCAATTTCTTTTTTCCCAATAAAAATATATTTAGAATTAAGAATTGGTTGAAAGTATTTCAAAACATTTCAATTTAATACTCAATTGTCTTTATTGTATATTAAAGTTTAAAAGAAAAAAAACTAATTTTGAGGAACAAATAAAAATAATAAATTTTTAAGCTGGTACTACAATATTATTTGTTTTCAATAAATTAATTTTAATATCATCCTCCATTTTTATTTTATATTTTGTAAAGTAAATTTATCTGAACTTTTAAAAATTGAGTATTTCAATGAAATGTATTTGTAATATTTGTCGGCCTTATGAATAGTGGGGGTAGGAATGGCACAAGGAGCGCAATGGTTTGAGCTAAATATTATCCCAGGGGATGACGGGAATTGTTACAATTTAAAGGAGAACCCGACTATGTCTGAAATTATTCAACTTTCTGAATGGAATAACTGCTGCGGAAACGTTGAGAATGTTGCAGAGGGCTTTCGGGGACCAAGCTCTATCAACAAAAAAAAGACATACGCGTCGTATTGAAGACGAAGAGCGTCCCGGACGGATATCCACATCAACTGATGAGCAACACATCAGTCAAATCAAGGAATTGGTGCTTGCACACCGTCGATTAACAATAAAAGGCCTTACCGATGATGTTGCCATATCAAAAGGATCAGTTAATACGTCAAAACTTGCACCAAGTTAATGCGTCATTTCACACTGCATTGATTTCACGTGAATTGTTCGCCAAAAATGCGACAAATATCGCTCCATAATCACCCGATTTAGCACTGTGTGATTTCTGGTTATTCGCTAAACTCAAAAGACCGCTCCGGGACATCGTTTTGAGTCGATTGAGGAGATAAAAGCCGCAGGCCATTCCGGAAAATGACTATTTGTAGTGTTTAGAGGACAAAAAATGTTGGCAAAAGTCTATTGCATCTGATGGGGACATGGACGTAACTAGGAGGGGGGGGTAACCTGGTCCCCCCTCCTGAAGGCTCGTGGCCCCAAGAAAAATATGGGACTTTCCAGACCACCGGAGGATAGCTGGTCCCTTGCCCCCCCCCAGCCAAATTCTCTAGTTACGCCCATGGATGGAGAGCATTTTGAAGACGATGAAATAGATTTGGGAGAATAAATAAGATTTTTCATTTGATAACAAGATTCCGGGTATTTTTTTGAACACAGTGGTATAATCCTGTTCAAATCAAGTTCAAATCGTGTTCACGTGGAGCAATCAACACCACCCTTATCGGGTTTTTGTTATGGCAAATAAAAAAATAAACCAAATGTACCTCTCATTTTTTTTTTATTTCAAGATAATATTTAGTATTTATACATGTAAACCAGGCATGTCAAACACTCTTAATATATGAGTTTGACATGCCTAGTGTAAATTAAGGCTGTTTTCCAATAACCAAAGAGAAAGCCATTGTTCGGCTTTAAGTCCAAAAATATAAGTGCAATTCTACTTAAATTCGCATATATCGGCTACTATTATAAAAAGCAGAGCTTTATTTTATAAACATATAATACTCATTGTATACATTTTGGGTAGTAGCAAAGAAGAAGTCTTCTAGTCTATATTGTCTATTAAAAATTGGAGCTGATCCAATCAAGGGCGGTCCCAGAGGGGGGGAGGGGGGCCCCTTTCTTTTTTTTTTTTCTCCCCTCCCCCCCCCCCCCATTTTATTTTTAAAAAAAATTTTATTTTTTATTATTTTTGGGGGGTTTTTTTTTAAAAAAAAAAAAAAAAAAAAAAAAAGATCCAATGCGCTTTATTTTGCTGTGATGAAAGCTAAGTAATGTGCCTACAATATTATACATGTATGTATTGTTATATATATATATTATATATTTTAGAAAGATTTTCATATATGTTGAGTATATTATTTATTATATTAAAAAGTTGAAATGTTATTTATTAATATAAATTTTTTTTTTATAATACCATTAAAATATTCATAATTATTCTGATCTTTTTTTTAATAATAAATAATTCCTTCCCTTCTCCGTGTGGTCCATTCATCATGGTTGCTAAGTTACCAATAAATAAATAATGAGTTTTTTAATTATTATTATTCTTTGTATCTATATTGTTTTGTTTATATTCTTTTTATAAATGTATTTTTGTTAGCTAAGCGGGCAGAATAAAAAAAAAAAAATTATTATTCTAAAGAGTGTTAGTAATTATTTTGATAAATAAAAAATAAAATGACTTTTGTCTTTTTATCGATCGGGTTGCCATGGGACATTGGGCGTTGCATCGTGTCTTCCATATTTATTTTAACCAACCGAAAGGCGCGCGCCGTTGCGTTTGAACTTCGGAAACGTTCGGGCATGTTCGGCTAAAAAGCCGAAGTCTCGACCCCCGGATTGGAGCCACAAAGCGTCCTGGCCAGGCTTCTTTCTATCTTTGATTAAAAAATTTTTAACTATATAATTGACAAAATGATGTCGTTAACGCCTAAAAAGGACGGCGGTCCGAATATAAAATTTTATGAATCGCCTGAAACTATTTCTCTATTTGATGGCATTCGTGCTTGGCTATTGAAAAATTGTAAAAAGGTGAGTTGTTTGAGATGTGGCAGAGCAAACAGCAAGCGATTCCGGCCATTGCTTTTGATATTAATTTATTTTTATTTATTTGCACAGTATGTACAAACAGATCCGCCAACAAATAAAAGTTTATCAACGCTTGTAATTCAATTGATACAATTTCAAGAGGATAATTTAGGGAAAAATGTCACCAAGCCGCCACTCACTCGGCTACCAGTAAGTAATAAATAAATAAAAAGTCATCGAGTCATCGTGGTTTATTTATTTATTTATTTTTCAATTTTAGATGCGATGCTTTTTGGATTTTAAACCTGGTGGAGCACTCTCTCATATTTTGGCAACTGTTTATAAATTTAAAAGCGATCAAGGATGGAGAAGATATGATTTCCAGGTGAAAATATTTTCTAAAATTATATCAATTTTTTTTTTTTTTCTAACCTTTCTAACTCAAAAATCAACCTTTTTCAAATCAAATTCAAGTGTATAACAACTATTTTTAAATAAAATTCTCATTCAGAGTGGCAGAGACCTGGAAAACCTTAAAAACTTGGAATTATCAGGGAATTTAATGGGACCGGGAATTATCATGGAAATATCAGGGAATTTTGAAAAGCAAGAAATTTATCGCGTCTTCTAAAGCTATGTCAAATTAGTTTTTTAAATTGTTTTTGCTATGTGACTATTTTCTTGGCACTAACAAAATGTAGTCATGTCCAAACAAGATTTTCTTGGCTCAAAAAATTCCTTGAAACAAATTTTTTTATTAATTCTTTAAAAAAGAACATGAATTTTTTTTATTTTTACACAAAAAAATGACTTTACTTGAAGTATATAAAATTAATTTCAAACAATTTAACAATTTCTTGAGACAAGATTATATATCCTTAAGAATATGCTTGTATCAAGAAAATTTTCATAAGAAAGTATTTTTTTTTTCATTGTCAGATAACAATCAATGATTGAGTAAAAAGTCTCATCGACTCATCACCGATATTTTTTGAACTCATTATCATACAGTAAAAAGGTTAATAGAGAAAAAATAAATTTGTTAATGCTTAAAAGATACAAGTAAAGTTTTTGGCTGGTCAATTTGTTGAAAAAAAAGATAAAAAAGACAACTTTAATCAAAACTTTAGACATCTTAATTACACGAATGAAAATTTTAAATAATAGAAAAATAGAAAAATTTCTCTGGAAAACCTGGAATTATCAGGGAAATTTCAAATCATTTCTCTGTAACCTTCCTGTCATTTTTGTTTTAAATATCTTTACCCTCACAAGAACATGATAAAACTTTGGATTTATAGTCTTAGTAGAATTATATTAATTCATCAAGATTTGGAACTCAAAATTTCCTCATGTTTTCCGACCAAGATATTAAAAAATGTATTTTATTCACTTGACTTGGAAATTATATATATATATATATTATATTAAACTTTATAAATTAATAACAGGAGTAGGTGAATGTATGTCGGCATGGAATAAAAAACCATTAGATATTGTCGACGTTTCGGAACGCATCGCTCCCATCTTCAAGACCTACGATCATGGAAAATTTATTTGGTGTTAAACAGGCAAAATACAATTAATCTTTACTAGTATTTTTTTTTTAAACGTGACAAAAGACATGATAAATTTTTAATGTTGCTCAGATATTGATACATGTCGGTTCATACAACAATTTAACAATTTCTTTTGTCTTGTTTTTATAAAAAAATACTTAAACAGCCATTTTCTCCATCAAAATTAAAAAATTTTAAGATAGAAATCCAAAAATTTAAATATATTTTATTATTTTAAAAAATATTTAACAAATAAATTTTTTTTTATTCATATTATATACAAAATTTTATTGATTCAAAATAACACAACTAAAATATATTTTGATGATAATATGTTTACATTTTATTTTTTTATAAATTATTTGATATATTTTTTATGCCCCTGGGTGTCTGTGCCCTCGACTTGCTGCCACCCCCTCCCCCTCCCCCGCGTTGTGTGGTCTGCGGGGGTGTTATTTACGCCCCTGGATATATCGCTTGTTGAGAATGCTGAGTGGTCGTGAGTCCAAAAATTCAATTTTCGAGTTAGGCCTACCAAACGTTGTTAAAACGTCTTCTTTTCTGAGTGCCAAATGTAGATTTTTATAAAACTTTGAAACGCCTTTTCTCGAATTGTTCAATTTCGGACTTTCGCCACTCAGCATTCTCAACAGGCCATATAATATCTCACTCAAATCTTTACGTTTGGTGGTGGATTTAATTCTGCCACTGGAGGTTCTTTAATCGAGATGAACATCACAAACACACCATTTCCTCTGATTATCTGTTTAGTTGTTAGATCTGTTATTTCAAGATTCATATCAGAAAACTCTCGTAGTAATCGGAGGTTGTTAAGAATATGTTACTAATTTTAATGAGATTAGAAGCCTAATAGTATATATTCAAATTCAGATAGTCATTCATCTGCCACACCAGCACCTCACCAACCCCCCCCCGGCGGCCAAATATATATAATATTATATTTGTATTTTTCTGTCTCTCTCTTAAACATCTCACCTTTTTCTCATTATTTATTTATTTTTTTTTTTTCCAATTATTCGGGCCTATGGGATCATCCTTGTTACTTTCTAATCCTTAACTCTTGAAAATGATTTCAAAACGTCGAGTTGATCTCATCAATCAGTTACAAGTTACAAATATATAATATTGTAAAAGATTTTTCAATTAATTATATATACGAAATACAAGAATACCAAATTTATACTCATCCATGCCTTATCTCATAGGATTATTTTTTTAATAAACATGCTTTATCTATTTTGTGACGGAAACTGCCAAAGAGTATATATATATGTTCTATCTATCCATCTTTTATAAAAACAATGAAATAATCACATGAGAAAATGTTTTATCTTTATCACTCACTTTTTCTATGAGAAGATTCACGTCTATACGGGCGGGCTTCGCCTCCCCCCCCCCCGGACCCCCTCAGCTGGCTCGGGTCCGCCTGCGAGAGACAGACAGACGGACAGAGGGACATTAGCGAATTATATAAATAGATAGATATAAAATGTAAAAAATTTGATATTCATGACTACAGAATTGATCCTGAGAGAGAAAACGGTGCATTCGATTTCTCTGTTTACTTTTTATTATTATTATTATTAATTTTTTTTTAATAACCATTCACACTCACATTCACACATTCTTTACGGCAACTTAGGCCATTTAAGACTTAGGATAACCGTTATTTACTATATATATATATTATTTCATATATATATATATATATATATATTTGAAGTCCAGGCATTTAAGTCATTTGGTATCCAAATGGCTTAAATAGCATTTTATTAGGCACAAATACGAAAGGAGTAATAATTTGAAACTTTAAAGATATTTGGACTCCAGATCATCATTTGACTAAAAGGACGCGCTTTTTTACTTTCTCTTATTAATACTTTTTTTCATGTTTTTTTTTTTTTTTTCAGTCCCCTTCAAGAATGGATCGAAATGTAGAAATGTTTATGAACGTTGAAAAAGTATTAATTCAAAATAAATGTCTTGTAATGCCCTGTGTTTATGTTCGTCCTGAGGTTGATAAAACTCTACAAGGCAAAATTAAAGACATAATAAAAAGACATCAAGGATCCATTACAGGTATTCTTTCTCTTATCAATCTACTCGTAATATCAAAGTACTTTATTAAAGACAATTTGTGAAGTGGCTGTTATATTTCAACAATAAGAGAAGACCCTGTTGCAGGCAGCCTCTGCGAAATCAAACTCAAGAGTATTAGAGACTGTTTCGACTTTAATTAGATAACGCCATCCACTCCAATACTCTTAAGTTTGAATTCGTAGAGGGAATAAGGGCAGGTTCAGCCAAATGAAAAGCTTTTATATGCTTATCGATCCCTTATTTCCTTGCTGCCTGCTCCACTTACTGTTGAAATACTTTATTAACAATGTACCTCACGTCATACATAGACAAAATTCACGAACATTGCTGAAAGAATTAATAAGTGCTTTTTGGTTAATTAATATTTTACGTGTATTATAATCTTGTATATATATATATATATATATATATATAGATAAATAGGAATTCGGTGACTGTGAATATACTTGATTTAAATAAGGGCAGGTTCAGCCAAATAAAAAGCTTTTATATGCTTATCGATCCCGGAGACGTTTCGGGATCGATAAGCATATAAAAGCTTTTCATTTGGCTGAACCTGCCCTTATTTAAATCATATATATATATATATAATAAAATAATATTACTAATATTCTAATACATACGTATTGCAATATTTGACTGGTTTGGGCAATCTTAAACTCCGGGAATTGGAGAAAAAATCTCATGATATTGATCTCACAAGGCAACCTCACAGGTGGTGGGGTCACCGATTTTTTTAAACTCAGGATTTGAAAATGAGTTAGTATCTGGACATCAATTTCCTAAAGCAACTACATCAGGACTCTAGAAATCTTATTTTCGCTTGTCAGGAGTGTACCTAACTTAAATATACATTTCACGCTCTTATTTATACCTTATTGTGATCTTTTTACGAATCCCATGGGAACTAGGGATCCTCTAAACGTGTATTTCCATCAGTCCTGACACAATCCCAATACTTTTCTCTCTACATATATATTACGTATGTACTTGTATATATAAAAATCATCATTTTTAATTAATCAGTCCAAAATTAATTCACCTTTTTTCATTCTTATAAATATTATTACTTCCAGCCAGGAGATTATATAAACAATCTTTTTAATTTTTTATTCGCCGATATTTCGGTCGCCAATCACTTAGACATTAAAATACCTAGGATCGTGTATAGTTAACAAAATTTGCCCTGATGAAGCTCGTGATTATCGACTGAAACGACGGCGAATAGAAAATAAAATAAAATATTTTTTTATTTAATCTTTTGGCTCCAAAGTTCCTTCGGATCCTGATTAAATCTCCACTGTCATAATCATTAAGGTTATTACTTACTCTTATTTTTATAAATATTAAGTTTGAATTCAAGAAACAAAAAACATTTCATATTTAATTGTATTTTTTTTAGATAATGAAGATGAAGCAACTCACATTATTTACCCGGAGGTGGACCCTCTAGATGAAGAGCTTGCTCGGCCTACAATGCGTCGTGAACGCATGGTCTTACTACATTGGTATTATTTTCCTGATTCACATGACACATGGACCAATAGCGAATTGCCAATTGATCCTCCCGACTCTCCGGACCCGCACACTGGACCTTGGAGGGTAGGCAATCTTTTACTTTTTTAACATACTCATTTCATTAACAAACCTATATATGTATATATATATTTCTTAAGGTTTCTGCCACATGGGTTTTAAATACTGACGAGTACAATGAATGGATGACTGAAGAGGATTATGAAGTTGATGAAGCTGGCAGAAAAAAGGTCCATCCAAGAAGATTGTCTGTTGAGGATTTGATGGGTCAAAGTGACCCGGATCGAAACAAAAAGAAACATAAACGTAAACGATCGCCATCGCCAGCACCAAAGCCAGGCAAAAGAAAGAGGTAAAAGAAAACGAATTGAGATTTTATAAATAAGATGTTATTTGCCTAGCAAATGAAAGCAAAGGAAATCTTGCTGAGCTATAAAACATACTACTAATCCATTTATTCGAATCTTTTTTTAGCTTCAACAATCCCTCAGAAAAAATTCCTTTGGTAGTTCTACAAAATATTCGTCCACAGTTAATATCCGAAGCAAACCTTCATTCCCCCAGGTTATTTTTTTAAAAGTAAACAAAAATAATAATAAAAAAAACAAATCGCAGGGGGTTGTAAGTGTGAATGTCTGTCAATTCAGATTCACGAATAACAGACGCATACATATTACACTTAAACTTTGTTTCTCACCTGTTCTATTTACTAAACTTAATTATACAACGTTTCTCGCCCATAGACATTAACATTTCATTTTTTTAAAAATGGCTATGGTTTAATTTTTAATTTATTTATTAATGAAAGGAAAAGGCTCTCTACTCCTGAATTATTTTATTTAATTGAAACTGACCCGAAGACCTGAGAGATTTATTTTTTTAGCTCCGCCCCTTTTCCTTTCATTTATTTGGTTTTTTTTTTTTTTATAATTTCCCTTTCAAAATCAGCTTTCTTCTTTCGCATTGTGCGACTTATTCATGGAATTTTTTTTTTTTTTTTTAATTTAAGTTTAGAGATATTGTGACTGTCTTATATATTAGGAGGTCCAGGCAAAAAATAAGACTCTAAATACTTATTCAATTCTCAAACGTTTCGGTTTCGTTTACTTTTTATTAAGAACCATCTTTTAAAAAAAGATTTTATATATATATATGCAAAGATAAGTTTTCTCGGGTTAAGTCGCGTGGGGTGCTGAGATTTACTCGACGTTTCGGCTCTCCTTTTGGAGCCATTTTCAAGAGAAGGAAGTTAGGAGGTAATGGTGGAGGTGGGTTGTTTACGGGGTCGCAGTCTTCCTGGTCCCCAGGTCAATTTGGTGGATGACTCAGAGGCGTGGATTGGTCTCTGAGAGCTGAAGGAAGGTTGGGTGTGTGTAATTGTGTTCGGTTTAGATTGACTAGAGACCAATCCACGCCTCTGAGTCATCCACCAAATTGACCTGGGGACCAGGAAGTCTGCGACCCCGTAAACAACCCCCTCCACCATTACCTCCTAACTTCCTTCTCTTGAAAATGGCTCCAAAAGGAGAGCCTCAGCACCCCACGAGACTTAACCCGAGAAAACTTATCTTTGCATACATCCGGTAGCGGAAACCTTCCAGAACATATATATATATATATATACAGTGCGTGTCAAGAAAAACGTAATACTTTGTAAACATTTTTGTAAAAAGACCTGTTCTAATGTATCTTAATGATACTGTAATTTAATATGAACTATCTTATACTTTCCTAAGTAAATTTAACATCAATCCATATCATTTTCATAAATAATTACAATTTAAATAAAACAAAAACAATTTGTATATTAACGCAATTCTCAATTGGAAGATTACTCCTTAATAGATAGCAGGTTCTTAAAGCCATATTTCAATAAAAAACATAAATATTTTTCACTTTTAGGATTTTTATTATTTGATGACTGTGTGTGCACATATACCACCAGTTTCGGTCACTCAAATGACCATCATCAGATCTGCAAAAAACAACATGTTACAACGTGAGAGCTGGCACAAGTCAACAAGTCACAAGTTTGAATTATGCCAGCTCTCACGTTGTAACATGTTGTTTTTTGCAGATCTGATGATGGTCATTTGAGTGACCGAAACTGGTGGTATATGTGCACACACAGTCATCAAATAATAAAAATCCTAAAAGTGAAAAATATTTATGTTTTTTATTGAAATATTGCTTTAAGAATCTGCTATCTATTAAGGAGTAATCTTCCAATTGAGAATTGCGTATGATCCTCTTACAACCTCCAATTATTGTTTTTATATTAACGCCAAATTTATAAAATTTCTAAATAATCTTTCCATTGCAGTTTTTCACTGTCTATTTTATTGGAAATTCTTATAAAAACAAAATTTCCAATTAACATCCAACAAAACATGTCGAGATTATGATATTTAAATTGTAATAAATTGGTTTGTATTTGTGTTCAATTTACTTAGAAATGTATAAGATATTTCATATTAAATGGTTCTTAAATTAGAGTATCATTAAGGAGATTAGAACAGATCTTCTGAAGAAGATACAAAATGTTAGGTTACTTTTGACGCGCAGTGTATATATATACATGTGTCAATTATTATACTAGGAAGGATTTATGAAGGCAGAGGCAGCCAGAAAAAAATACTCTGAATGCTTTCACCAATCAGCTGGAAAGGTTTCTGTTCATTTATTATGTACCATCTTCAATCCATCAATCGGTGTTTATTTTGCTTAGGGTTGGTCCATGTAATTGATGTGAGTCAAATATTTCTATCATTGAAAAATTTTCATTAAATACATATATAATAGTATTCTATTTAGAAAACAATGTATATGCTATATTACTCGACCAACTCTGAACTAAATATACACCGATTAATGGACTGAAGATGTCGGGCGATATATTAATAATATCAATAATAGGAATACATTTCTCAGATACTCTTTGTTCATTTGATGACCAACTCTAAACATAAAAATTTGGCAAGTCTGGCCCACCAAGAAATAAACTTACAAATTGTTAAATAAATTTTCAATTCTTAAGTTGAAAATACCAAAGTCTCTTTTAAATTATATATAGACTTACCTATATATTTTTTACAAGATGCTTCTTAATAAAATTATTGACACGTTTGATGATTGGATAGGCATTCAGAGTCTTTTTACTTTCTCTTACCTATGTATATATGTAATATATATATAGAGAGAAAGTATTGGATTCATGTCAAAAATTCGATGTCGAGATTTTGATGGATCTTCACGTTTTGAGGTCCCCTGAATCCAAAAAAGTGGTTTTCGCGACATGGTCTGTCTGTGTGTGGGTGGGTGGGTGTGTGGGTGTGTGTGTGTGTGTGTGTGTGTTCAATTTTAAGCATGAAGGAATTGAGCTATGAGGTTGAAATTTTATATTTAAGTTAAACACCTCCCGGGACCGGAAAAATAAGCTTTTAATCAAAATCGGCCAAAGAGTACTAGTACTTTACTGATGTACTTTTTCAGTTTTTTTTCGATTTTCTCAAAATTTGCTCCAACGATTTTTTTTAAAATTCAAAAATCAATTATTTTTTAGATGCTCTTTAAAATGTATATTCTCATTTTGCGATTGAAATCTTCTGAAGACCACTTTACTCTTGTATTTCATAGGGAAGATAGGAGAAATGGTTGCCATGGTAACAAAATATAAATATTTTCCCATACTTATAAATTTTACATCTTGAATTCAATTGTACCCTACTGTCGGAAACTAAATACATGTCGACACGAAAAATCTGGTGTGACAAGCACAGTGCACAACTTTCGATTACCGAAGGTAAGAGAAAGTTGTGTGCTGTGCGCCAGTCACACCAGATTTTTTTTGGTTGCCTCTCTCTAATAAGTTAAGAAAATTTTTTATGTTAAGTCACGGTGGTGTTCGAGATTAATATCGATGATGATAGATAAAAGATTTTGATCTCAGCATTTTTATTTTGTCGTAAACTTTACATTCTTCCTTCATCTGTGGACCTTAAAACAATTATATGGAGGTGATATTTGTTTTTATAAAGTAATTATTCTCACCTCTATGAATTTATTTCAAGGAAAGTTTGCGAAATATCTGGAAGTTTTTTACCATTTCAAAATGCTGAGTACAGAGTCTTTTATTTATAAAATTTTAGTTTAGAAATTTACTAAAAAATAACTTTGCTCATTTGTTTGTATTATAATCTCTTTTGCAATTTTTCGAAAAAACTCATAAGAGGCCTCGGGATAGATAACAAAACTGGCGCTCATCATCAGGTGTTTTTTTGTTTTGATTATAAAACAGAGCAAGCTTTTTTCTCTTTTCATTGGGACTGGAAATATCCTTTGCTACGAAATATAGTGATTTCTTGTTTTCTTTTTATTTAAGCCTCTTCGGTTTATCATTATTTGTTTTAAGGATTTTTTTTTTTTTTAAATTCATATTCAGAAAAATTCACCTCCTGGAATGAATCTATTAAAAAGTTTTGATTTTATTTGTTGTTCAACATTCCTTGCCTTTTTCCCGTGAAGTGGGATCTGCAGAGAAATAAAGCTGAGGTCGATGAGAAAAGAAATGGAAACCAAATTTGACATTTTCCTATATCTATTTATCATTGTTGATTTTTTTTTTTTTTTTTTTGAAAATTTATTCAGTTTGATCGTTTTTATGGAATTTCTGGGCAATTTTATTTTTTAGTTGTCTCACTTAGTTTATTTATTATTATTATTATTATTATTATCTTAACTAATAATAAATGATTAATTAATTTTTGTTTTTAGAGGTCTACCTCTCTAAAAAAAAATAATAACTCTTTATTTTTAGTGGTCGAGCTCCAGGCACTGTAGTTGGAAATAAAAAAATAAAAAATGAAGAAGAAGCGGATGATTTAACAAAAGAATTGGAAGAACCCATTCCAGAACCAAATATTCAAGAAGTTACAGTGCCAAAACCTGGTGGGTATTTCAACAAATTAATTTACTTTTTAATCAGATTTATAATTTGAAAGGAAGTCAGCTTTTTTGCTCTCCCAAAGAACCTATTAAGGTTTTTCTGAGACCATTTAGAAGGGGTGGCGATGAATATAAAATGTCTCTGCTTACAAGTCGCAACAACGAATGCGATTTAATTCTAGAAACTCTATCTTCACATAAATATATCGTATATTGTTTAATAATCGTTATATCATTACAAGATGTGAATTTTATAGCTGGATACTCGTTAGCGTATAAAGAAAAGAATAGCTATGAGTATTTCGTTTATTAAGGCCTCTATGCTGACATTTCGGTCTTAGTCAAGACCATCTTCAGAGCTATAACACAGAGTATATTTTATTTGTGGAATTTCACAATATTATGACGTAGTGTAAATCAGACGAATTATAATTTCCAAACAGACTGTCAATATATGCATACAATCAAATATTCGATCATATTTCCTAGTTATTAAAGAGGAAGCTCAATGTGTTGATGGGCTTAAACAATATTACAATATTGTCACTCACGCGGCTTATGAGCTTTTTTATTCTCTCGGAGACCCCTGGCATATATGTAACTCATATAAATTTTAGTATTAGCCATGGGAATGTCGTCTTAACCAAGACCGAAACGTCAGCATAGAGGCCTTAATAAACGAAATACTCATAGCTGCTATTCTTTTCTTTATACGTTATATCATTCTTACACAAATCAATTTATAGCGGGGATGTTATATTATTAATAAGAGGGAGAAGAAATGAGAGATGTTTCGGAACCGAAACGTCATCTGTGCGAATTGAATAAATAAAAAGAAAAGACCTTAGCTGCATCTCTCATTTCTTCTCCCTCTTATTAATAATATCATTCTTAGTTAATTTGATACAGGGAGATTACAAATGATTAGAGCGATTTCGGGTCTGTATTATTTGACAAATTTAGGAGGTACTGATTATTGCAGACATGGACCAATACATATATCATGTTTGACAAATATTCACAAAAACTTTATAGATGCATAGAGCAACGTACAGTTGCCACAATTAACTGATAGCTTTAGCCTTAAATATATAAGGTGTACCGGTAGAGTGAAATAATTTTAATGACCGAAAAGGTAAAACATAAAATCTGGTACAGATGATTTTATTTTACCTTTTCAAATTTAAAATTATTTCATCATTTACCAAATACTAAAGGCTAAAGCTATCAGATGGGGACTTGATTGTTGCACTCATTGTACCAGGTTCTGTCTGTTCGGAAGATACCAAGTCTGTAATAAAGTTCGTCCTATATTCAACGGAGTTTTTAATTATAGACCACATTTTTGTATTATTTATTAAAAATATAAATACTTTACAATGTTTCGACTGCTTATTCTGCAGTCTGCGTTTTCAAATACTGTACATTTGCTCCGACTCAAGCGAATTAACCTCTAAGGGACCGTTACGTGCATTTTATATGCAACGACGTCAGTGCCATCTTTGGGTCTAACTTCATAGTAGTTGGCGCTGACGTCGTTGTATATAAAATGCACGTAGCTGCCCTTAGAGATTAGTTCACTTGAGTCGGAGCACGTGTATAGTATTTGAAAACAACTACAGAATAAGCAGTCGACGTGTTTATATTTTTAATAAATAATTAATATGATTAAAAACTCTCATAATAAATCAAAATGACCTTACTTAAAAACACATAATTTTGATTAAAAATATTTCGTAACAAAAACAAAGGATATTAAATTTTGCTCTTTTTTCTTTTCCTTAGGTTCCTCATCTAAAAAAGATAATGATCTTCAGCCAATAAAAGGAGGCATGATGGCTGACTTGGACGAAGAGGCAGACAAAGGGGAGGACAGTCAAACAGGCAAAGCTTCCGACACTACCACTCAAGATTTCACAAACAAAGAAGACACTCAAGAAGACAATGTCACGGAACAAACCCATCATATTATTATCCCCAGCTATTCGGCATGGTTTGATTATAATTCCATTCATACAGTAGAAAAACGAGCTCTCCCGGAATTTTTCAATGGGAAAAATAAATCAAAAACTCCAGAGATATATCTTGCCTATCGAAATTTTATGATTGATACATATCGATTGAATCCAACTGAGTATATCACATCGACGGCCTGTCGACGCAATCTAGCTGGCGATGTCTGCGCCATCATGAGAGTCCATGCATTTTTAGAACAATGGGGTTTGATCAATTACCAAGTGGATTCTGATAGCCGGCCCACTTCGATGGGACCTCCGCCTACTTCGCATTTCCACGTCCTATCCGATACGCCTAGCGGTCTCCAACCGGTCAATCCGCCAAAGACTCCACAACCGTCAGCTGCGAAAGTATTACTTGATATGGAAAAGAGAGATGCGAATAAACGTCCTGAAATTATGGAGCCTGGATCAAATTTTGGATTGAAATTGGACCAATATGTAAGAAAACCTGCGGCGCTACGTAATAAGACAGCGGCTTCGATGACGCGCGAATGGAACGAACAGGAAACGCTTTTATTACTCGAAGGGCTTGAATTATATAAAGATGATTGGAATAAAGTTTGTGAACATGTTGGAAGCCGAACTCAAGATGAATGCATTCTTCATTTCCTTCGTTTGCCTATTGAAGACCCATATCTCGAGGACCATGAAGCTGGTAAATTATTCTATATGATATTCTATCGAAAGAAAATAAATTTAATTCAAAAGTTTACTTCAAGATGCTCAATAGAATGTGAAGTAATAAAAAATATTTATATATATAGATGCCGCGTAACATTTTGTTTCTACTCAAGAAGCCGTGTTCTATAATGATATTCTAATTTAAGAAACATTTAATATGAAATATCTTATACATTTCTAAGTTAATTTAACACAAAAACAAATCAATTTAATACAATTTAAATAAAATAAAGAAAAATAGGCCGATTTTCAGTTTGTGTGACAAATCAACATAAACTCGATATGTTTAGTTGGATATTAATTACAAATTTTGTTTTTATAAGAATTTCCAATAAAATAGACAAAGAAAAACTGAAATGGAAAAATTATTTTTTTAAATATTAAAAATTTGAAGTTAATAAAAAAATAGTCTTTGTTTTATTTAAATTGTAATTGTATACTGAGGAGGTTCGTGGCTAATCGGATAAGCTGCGGATTACGTGTCTCCTTCATCCCTCTGTAATTGGAGTTCATCTCTGTTGAGAGATGAGAAAATTAAAAAAAAAAAAATTATTTATGAAAATGATATGGTTGGCGTTGAATTTACTTAGAAATGTATAAAATTTTATTTCATATCAAATATTTAATAAATTAGAGTATCATTAAGATAGATTAGAATAGGTCTTTTTAAGAAGAAACAAAGTGTTACGCTTTTTTTGGCACTCAGTGTATATCAGGTATAAAACTCGAATGGAAGTGTTTTGTGTTCAGACTCGATCGACGATCTTGAGCCATCATCAGGTCTGGAATAACAAAATTACATTTATGAGAAATAATATATTCCATTAGAAACTATTACGAAAAAATCTAACGTTCTTGAAGTAAACTTTAGAATTTATTATTCCCATTTTGTGAAATTCTAATTAAAACTTAAATACATTGAGAGACAGGGCAGATGAGGAACTTGGGGCTTGAGCTTAGACAACTGCAAATTGTATTTTTGAAATGAATAAATCATTCTTTACTTTTTTTAAATAGAATTGAAGAGGAAGAATAACATTTGAGACAACAGCTAGGAGTTTTGGTCTTTTTTCTATCCAATGCCCAAATTCTTTTTATCTGGATATTAGATGAGATCCTCCTTGACCTAGCTTGGGGTATTTGTTTACTTTGTATACATGGTTGCCTACGTAATTAGGTCGATGAATAAAAATTGGGTTAATTCGCTCAACAGCATAGGCCTCTTCAGGATTATTAGTGACATCTGCAAAGTTGTGGAATTTAATTCTTTAAATCCAGGGGCTCGTTAACATTTTCAACGTTCAAAGAGAGATTTTATCTCAGTTTGTTGGTTGATTTGCGAGGGGCGTTGACGGATCCATTTGCAAATGGATGAATTTCAAATTTTGTAATTGACAAAATGGAAAGGCCAGGATTTGCAGCTAGGAATTTAAATAAAAATTTTATTCGTAGGCTTCGTATCATTTGAATAAAAATTTAATTTAATTATTTATTCGACGAAGTTTCGGTCGCCAATCACGCTTTCATCCAGGCAAATATTGTTTAATATACACGTTCTTAGGTTTTTTTATAATTGTTTCAGTCATATACAAATTCTTAATAAATCTTTTTAATAGGTACAAAACTTGCTTGCTCGGCGTCTCTGATTCAATGATTGAATCAGATATTTTTTGTACATATTAAAAAGATTTATTAAGAAATTGAATATGAATGCAATAGTTATAAAAATATCTAAGATCTTGTATATTTAATAATATTTGTCCTGATGAAGGTCGTGATTGGGTCGGGAAACGTCGGCGAATAAATAAATTTTTATTTTAATTCCTGGCTGCAACGTCCTTCACATCCTGATTGTATAACAGTGGCGGATTAATGCCATTTTGTCGGGGGGGCGGATTTTTTTTTTTTTATTTTTTTTTATTTAAGGACTTTGTGGGCATCTATGCCCATTTAGACCCCTTTCCTATTTATTTAAATTGATTGGTAACAAATTCAATTGAAATTAAAGAGCGGAAATCATAATTTCTTTAGATTACTAGTTTTTATAACTTTGTGAATTTCTTCTCGAAGGGGGATCCCCCCCCTCGCCCCCCTCCCCTTTAATCACCCCCTGTTGTATATTTCTAGTTTTTACCCCTTAATTTATTGTTAAATGACAAGTTTTAATGTATTTTTGCTTTTTGCTTTTAGGAGGTGCCTTAGGGCCCTTGGCCTATCAGCCAATTCCATTTTCCAAGGCTGGAAATCCAATCATGTCAACTGTCGCGTTCTTGGCTTCGTTGTTGACCCTCGAGTTGCCGCCTCAGCAGCTAAGGCTGCCATGGAGGAATTCGCTAGTATTAAAGTAAGCTTATGTCTTATTATTATAGCAAAAAATATAATTCAAAGAAAAATTAATATGAAATCTAAATTAAATTTATTTAGAGGGGAATTTTAATGAAAATCTCTTTTTTAGGATGAAGTTCCTGCTGCTTTAATGGATGCACATGTCAAACATGTTGAAGCGCTTCAACTACAGACTTGGCAAATATGATCCCGCTGCTGGACTTGCTCAGGTAATTATATTAATAAATAAAACAAAGAGATGGGTATTTAATGGAAAATGAAAATAAAAGAGTAAATGAAGTGTGCAAGGGCCTTAGGGGGTAAGAGCCCTGAGACAATCGCGAAAAACTTTTTAAGAACAGATCAGTGTTTTTTAGTTGCCATTTATCCAATAAATGAAGAAACAACACGTTACGTCCGCCGACGTTTCGTCATTCACGA